>JABAJX010000045.1:0-43641 GCA_018221735.1 Termitomyces sp. K1Aa
TCGGAGCGGTGATGTCGTGGATCTGTGTGCCGAAGAAGGATACGAAGATGCATCTGAGTGTATGTTCTTCTGGTTTAGTATGCTCATTGCGATTGTGGTACTAATTTTTTTCGAATAGGCAAAAATCAAAAATGCATCGCAATACACACTTCTCTGTGGTACAGGCAGTGTCTACGTGGATGGAAGCTTCATCTCACGCTCTCAAGTCCCCTTCGTAAGCCCCAAAGAAAGTTTCGACCCCTCGGTCTCCACCCCTCCCTCCGCATAACATACCACCCTCTCCAAAACCCGATCTCTAAGCGGCTTACTCACCAAGACCACTACGCACGTTTATACACAGAGCATCACCATCCACAATACAAAGTTGACGCCCGTCGAAGGCGTGCGGTGCGGTGATTCAGGTTAAGCTTATCCATCCTGTGCTTCCTTCGTCCTCAACTAAGACAAGGATAAGGAGAGGAGGAGAGGACGTAAGAAGGTGGCAGTATTGAGGGTTGCTACTGTGATGTGGAAGGGGGCGGATGAGGGAAGTGAAAGTGGCAGTGGGGAGGTACGTAGGAATGAGCAGTTGGGTTGGGTTGTGGCATTGCCGGCACAGGAGAAGGTTAGTTTGGTGGTTGCAGTATGTGGCGGGTGTGGATGTTGTTAGATTGGCTTGATCGGGTTGCTTGGGTATGTGTTTGAACGTTCATCAATCATCGATCATCTCCTGGCACGGCTAAAGAGGAAGCAGAGCGAACATTTGTGCACAAATTCGGATGGGAGTGGGCATTGAACATCCAACCTTTTCTTTTTCACATCCCCCATTCGAAAATGATACTGGCGGAGGCTAGTTATGGATGTTACTAAAGAAGTAAGTGTATGATTTTAACTTGGTTTTTGCGTGGCTTGCGTGTGAGTGGTTTTGTGTTTGTACCTTGTGTCCCCTGTCCCCTGTCCCCATCCCCCGCACACGTACGCTAACGCACCCACCCCACCCGTAGGCAAACTACTTCACCTCTCTCTCAATCCTCGCGTCTGCGCTCAAAGGCCCCGCGTTCAACCTAAAAGGCATTAACGTCCTCGATACTTTCACCTCGGTCTTTTGATCCCCTGTTTCGTCTTATCACTAGGGAACAGACCATGGGGGAGTAAGAGTGTATACGGGTTCGATGAAGGGGGGAAGGGAAATTTTTAGGAATGTCCTGCTTTTGTTGCTTGCGACGTCGGTCATGGGGTTGTATATCATCTCTTCTCTTCCCTTCGTACGTCCCCCCTTCCCCTCTTACCTCCCACTCTAACCTCCCCCTCTAACATCTAACCTCCTCCCCCTCGCCCCCCGCACAGTTTGAACGCTCACACATGCTGACCTCCTTCATCTGATACCTCATCATGTCACCCTCCTACACCGGGGCTCTAGTAAACGTCTACGCCTTCGCAAACGTGCACGACGTGTAGCCGCAAGCGGATCTGGGGAAGGTCGAGGCGAAGGGGAGGTTGAGGTGGCGGTTCCGACGGGGAAGGGGGATATTAATTATGAGGATGCGACTCATGTGTTGAGTACGAGGAGGGAGAAGGAGAGGGGTGGATGAGAAGACGAAGCAGGAGGACTATTATAGGGGGTTCAGGACTAAGTGAGTGTTGGTTTTTGCTCTAGTTTTCTGGGGGGAGGCTGATTTTTGGTAGTGTCTTCGACTAATGTGAGATGTGTTGTGTGTGGATGCAGTGCAATGACTGGACTAATCCCGTACTTGCTAGGCTCTACCCACGGCGCTTGTGTTATTTAGGAACGATTCGACGACTGCCAATATGCCGACCAATGGTACAGACGCAAAGCGAGGAGTTCATCTATCATGATCTAAAGTCCAATGCGTTGGTCGGTATGTTATCATGTTACTATTGGATACACATGTACAACCTGCGCGACAATGCCTAACATCACAACAAAGCGAGCATCACATCAACCTACGCAAGTCCACTACACGAGAATCAAACACTCTACTTACTCTCCAGCAAAAAATCGTACAACCATTACGATATACGTCGTCGACCCAACGAATCGAACAACTGCACAATGCAAATAATTTGGAATTAGAGTTAATTTATTAAGATGGGGAGAGGAAACGTATATGCAAGCCCCGGAGCAACAGAGAACAGTATAAACGCCATGTACCATTAAAACTGAACAGCACCGTGAAGCGGATACAAAATTTCCGAACCAGTGCGCGACGGGCCCGGGGTGCGCCGGCGAGCATTGTCATTGGTCAATTGGATCATTTACACCACAACATCTACACACGCTCAAAGGTGGTCTCCTCTCACAGACCACTTGCTGCCAGTGGATCCCTGGCAGTTTCCCATACTTTACTAGTGATTTCTGGAAAAACGTTCTTCTGGTGACGAAACGTGCATAGCAATCCTGACTTCTTTAAGTTAGGCCATGAATCCGGACGAGAACCGTCAGCAGAGTCTAATCGATCTAATCGATCGACAAAGGCTTGACTTTGAAGCAATGAAGAGAGAGTTGGACGAGGATCATGACCGTCAGCAGAGTCTAATCGATCTAATCGATCGACCAAGGCTTGAATTTGAAGCAATGAAGAGAGAGTTGGACGAGGATCATGACCGTCAGCAGAGTCTAATCGATCTAATCGATCGACCAAGGCTTGAATTTGAAGCAATGAAGAGAGAGTTGGACGACCGTCAGCAGAGTCTAATCGATCTAATCGATCGACAAAGGCTTGACTTTGAAGCAATGAAGAGAGAGTTGGACGAGGATCTATCAACTCAGTGGCATTCAGATCTCCCGGCAGCTGGAGGTCTCTCAACTTGGGACTCGGATCATCATCCAGCTTGGGATCTCCCAGCTAGGGGTTCTGACCATGAAGTGTATCTATCAACCTGGTTAGAGACTGAGTCGAACAAGCGACATATGATACCACAGCAGACTCGGACAGTCGAACGACTCGGAGAGATGGATCTATCGACTTGGGGTCCCCGTGCCAGTGTATGTATGATTTTTTTTCTTCACTTTGGCATTGAACTCAATGACTCAATCACAGCCTGAAGAACCGGCACAGTTTATTGGACATGGTGCTAACTTTTTTATGCCTTCACTGCCCAACATAATTCCCAATTTAAATCAACATATAAATCTTCTCCTCGTCGCTCACTACGCGTATATGCACATCACCGCTAACGAATTGAATATTCATAATGCCCTCTCAGACTTGAAATATTGTGGTGGCTATTCGTTACACGCGGGTTTCAACGAGGAAGCTCTTGATCTTGGCAAGCGACAGGAAGAGATCTATATTGTTCTGGAATCTGACATATCCCAAGAAATATGTGATGTTGTGAAACCCTTCATAGGCCCATTCGCGGCTTTCATATCCACGCCCAATGACCTGTATTTCATTCCAGCGAACAGTCCACTGTCACCCGACAATCTGGTTAGGTCACCGGACAAACTGGCTAAGCAGTCTTCAAACAACGAGGGTGCTAATACTAGTGAATCAGGTGTGACAGGTAGCAACAAAGGTGGGAATGGCAGTGGGAGCAGTAATCAAAAGGAGAGGGAAAGCAAGGAAACGACGAAAGAGATCAAAAGGATATGGATAATCGAACAGATGAAGATGGAGATGATGGTGACATCGGTATCAGTGGTAACGACAGAAGTCAGGGGGGGGACTTCAAATGTAGTGACAAACATGTCACTATTGCATTTGGCTCAGCCGTCAAGTTTGTGATTGATGACTCGAATCAACCTCGTATCGCAATAAGTTCTGGCCTAGATATCAATGTGCGTTTCTTTGACTCCGGGGGGATGAAATCTTATCATTTCTAAAAAATGTTGGAGCACTTAGGTGAAAGGAAATCATAAAAACCAATCTCCACCGCCAGGTCCTCCTTTTGTAGGACCATGGGTCAAGGTTGATTTCACAAAGCTGGAAGTGACCTCTACGCTGGGAACTTCTGGACCCTTATCACCATACTCCCTAAGAGTATCCCATGTTCGCATCATGGAGGTTTTGGAACACCCAGCCTCGGTCCACTGCTTCCGTCCATCTATCACGCAACCCTTGAACAATACTCACACAAAAGAAAGGGAGCGAGGTGCGACTGGAGACGTTGCCATAACTTTTGGCCCCGCCCCAAATATACGTTTGGATACGTCTGCAAGCGAAACAATACACATGTCAAAAACTGGGCATCTCTGGAATATCTTTGCACGTGAAATCGATGCATTCGACTATGACACCATCAAGTCTGGCCTGAAGAAGAATGTCGCAGGAGTGGATTGGAAATACTACTTCAAGGAATATGAGAACGCACATGGGCGGGTACCCGGGATAAGTTTTGATGAGAAGAAACCTTCAGTCGTTTTTGCTCTCGAAAAATGTACCCCTTGGCCACTCCTCGCAGTTGAAGTGGTCAACCACTGGTCAATCCAAACTGATCAAACTGATTCGAAAGGTTCAGCAACGAAACGACTCCAAGATTTTTTCGCTCACTTCTTTAAGGGGAGTTCAACAAAAAGGCCGCCCGCATTTTTAAACCTAATGCACTATGTTTCTGTTGTGGTTGACCTGGAAACGTTGAATGAAGGGGAATCTTATATTGTGGGCGCGGAGGTTGCGGAGGTTATGGAGGAATCGCCCCTCGAAGAGCTAGCTACGGGGAACAGAATAACGTTCGATATGATTTCGAAACCTACTCAGAGGGAGGTAACTGATGCAACAATCCCTGAGTTCGAAATCTATCTCGGGTCGGCTATACAAGGTCGGATTGGCCCTTCAAAGCGTGAGTCAGCTTCTGGGATTTGTTGTGATATTGAAACCAGGTTCAGGTGACGAAGATCCAAGGCAAGTTTCATCCAAATCTGAACCTGCAATGGTGTCAGACGCGGGTTTGAAGGTGGCGCTCAATCTGCGGAATACACACCAAAGTCAACCTCATGATCTTGAAGAGCAGGCAGCGCTGAGATCGGCAGAGTCCTTCGATCCAACGGCCCCTTCATTGACTCTGCCCTCCTCATCGGAGTCCCCGACCTTCCTCAGCGCATCAAGCCCATCGGCTCCACACACGGGCTCAAGTCCATCTGCGTTATTGATCAAGTAGCAATTCTGAATACCCTTTGTATACTCTCTCGATTATCTTCTTTTTTGTTTTGATACATGTAGTCTATATACATTTATACACCTTTCGGGTTTCTTTCTGTCTATCTCTTGAGATTTTACTACTTATCTGTGTCCCGATTATATGACAGTGACTGTATACGTATATCCTCGAAATGCATTCAAGTTGAGGCCAGCCAAATGAGTGAAGGTGTTGGAAATCCAAAGTAAATACACCGTGATCTCAGATAAACGTAACCCACCTCAGAGTCATGATATTAACATCAAATGGCGGAAACTGGCATTGAAAGAAGAAAACGCGATAAGATAAGATAATCTCACAGCATACTACACACATCCAATACCAGATCAAAAGAAAGCGAAGAAAAGATGCAACAGTACTGAGGTATCGAATCCCTCAACATGTGCTATATTATCGATGCGTATACAGAATCTATATGGATTCAAACTTACGACTTGGGGGGTGGGGGGTATGTGCTCCTACTACTGCCAAACGTCCGAACGTCGAAACTCCCGAACTAGAACGTTTCCTCCTCATCAATAGGCGCCGCTGCATCCGGTACTTCAAAGCCCTCCTACAGAGAAAGAGAGATATCATGAGTAACGCGCAGAAATCAACAAAAGAAAAGAACCCAAAACGCACCTCCGTCGAATAAAGAATCGTCTGAATCTTCCTCAACGTCTCCTCCCCCTTCCCCTCCCCGCCCTCCCCACCATCCTCCAACTGCGCCTGCACCAAAATCTCAATCTCCCTCAACTTCTCAAAATAAAAATCCCTCTCCTTCTCCAGCCCCTCAAGGTGCCCAGACAACTCTTTCACCTGCCCCTGCAGCATCTGCACCGTCTCGTTGCTTGCTGAACCACTCCGGGGGCCGCCGACGGGTGTTTTGCCGCCCGCGCGGGCACCGGCACCGAGGCCGGAGGAGGAGGAACGGCCCGTGGAGAGGGGCGCGATGGTTGCGGGTGCGTCGATTATAGCGCCTTCGCGCCGTCCGACGGGGTCGTACCCTTGTCCGCCGTAGTTGGCGTCCCAGAATCGTTTCATCCATTGGAGGAATTCGAGGTTGTCTCTGTGCGGGATGCTTAGTGTGATGATGATGATGATGAGGTTGGACGTACTGCATTTTGCATTTGACGAGCTTTTCGACTGGTATCGGCTGAGGGTGTGTGTGGTTAGGAGGGTTGAGGGTGAGGGGAGGGCGACGAACCTTGTCAATCTTCTTTGCTTTGAATACATTCTGCAGAATTTTAAAATTCGCAATGTATTCATATTCATGCCTTGCGTTCATTTTTACTCGTTTCATCGGTATGTCACCTGATCAACGTTCATCGTCAGCATGAGCTCTACATACAAAGACGAAGAGAAAGAAATCGAGAAAAAAACCAACGACCCACCATAAATCGAATCAATAACCTGACAATACGCGCCTCCACTGCCGCATTGTTCGACTTTTGTATAGTTGATTTGGAGGAGATCGTTAAGCCAGGCGAGAAGATCCGTTCGTGAAGCGGACATCGTGTATGTAGACGCAAGGCGCGTATGTACAGAGCAGAGCGCGATGTGGGTAAGGGTCAAAGAAATCGCGCCAGATCAATTTGGCTGATCTGGGTCAGGTGATGTTACGCGTGATGGTGTCACAACAGAAGACGCGCGCTCACTTACTACGCGTTTCTTGGCAAAAACATGCCGACACTACTCTCACCCGAACTTTTATCCAGAATCGTCCTTTCCCTCGTCTCTTCTTCTTTCTCTTCCCACCACCACCGCTCCAAATCAACATACCTTCCTCCCTCCCACCACCTCCAAAATGATCTTTACACTCTCTGTCTGACCTCTAAATCCCTCCAGCGCGAAGCAGAGGTGCATCTGTATGCTGTGTTGTATCTTACGTCTGCGAGACAGGTCTTGCTTGCGTGTAAGACGATCCGGGAGTGTTCGAGGCTTGCGGGGCTCGTGAGGAGTTTCTGCGTCTGCGAGAGGGAGCGCGAGAGGGATTCGGGAGCAGGGAGGAAGAAGAAGATGTGGGAATGCGTCAGAGGTGCACTAATGTGTATGTCTGGGTTAGTGGATCTGAGTTTGGTGGATCAGGACTATCTCAACGTTGGAGAGTGGGTTTTCTCAGAGACGGTGTTCCCATTCAAACTACGCGAAGCAAAGTTACATCTTACTTGGGATCGGCACCTTGTTTCGTTTCTCGCTGGACAGAATTCTTTAAGGACACTTCAGACGTTCGATAGAGACGATACACAGACGCGGGTGATGCTTCCTCTGGGATCATTAGCTTCCTTACAGCGCTTCGACGGGACACTGATGGTCGCCCATACAATTCTCCCACTCGAGTCCCCACTAACCAACGTCCAAGTGACACTCGAAGACGGCGTCGTGCCGCGTCTGCTCACGTTCCTCGCGCGACTGGGGCGCGTGGCGAATACGCTCCGCGCGCTGAGTATTCTAGATCTCGGGGAGCATGTCGCGGGGGAGGCGATAGACATCCTCGTCGCCACATGTCCGAATCTACGCTATATCGGATTAATACCCCTTCCTCCTGTCCACGTACGTTCCCACCTCTCCTTCTCCCTCCTATTCCTTATAGCTACTAACCACCACCCCCAACAGCGCCACACGATCTACACGCCCCTAACACACCTCCACCACCTCCACACGATCCAATTCGACCTCTCGACGTGGACTCCGCACGCCGATACGCGCGCTCAACGCGCGATAGCGTGTGAGGTGCAGACGTTCTGCCCTGCAGCGAGGAATGTGGTGTTTTGGGTGGGGGGTACGAGGGTTAGGTGGGGGTGTGTTGGGGGAGCGTGGCATTCACAGATTGATGTGCAGCAGTTTCCGCCGTTTGATGTTATGTGGAGTTTGGTGTAGGAGGGGGGTTATACATTATGGTTTAGTTCGTCTGGTGTATATTCTGTGTATTATGTATGTACGTATGTATGTATGTTATGTACATAGTGTACTTTTACGAGAATCCGATTTTGATGTCTCGTTACCGAGATGCCTTGTTCCTGGAAGGTATTATACATAGTAATCGGCCCTCCTGATCCTCGATTTCATATTGATTTTTCCTATGCATGTACTGTACTTTAGTCTTTGAATGATCAACGATCGGCGGATGATGGAAGTTGAGTTGAACAAATGGGAATGTTTTCACATAACTCGGGAGGACCGTCAGCAAGTTGCCTTGAAGTTCAAGTTCTCTCGATCACAGATATATACAACTCGGAAATGGCTGATTCCTTCATTCCTGTTTCTCCTTCAACTCAGTGCGGGTGACGCCACCGGATCATCGCCACGGTCCGCATTTGAAAGGAGTCGGAGTCGGGAGCGTATCATACATAAGACCCTCATGCAGCACTTTCGTTTCCTCAGTTGAACGACTCTCACCCCGACTTCGCTCGTTCTTTAAGCCCTCTACTCAAAGCTCATACCTTGCAATGCGTCCTCTCGCCAACGTCCTATTCGTCGCGGCCGTATGCTTCACGGCCGTGTCTGCATCCCCCGTCTCTGACGATGCTGGTCACGGTACGTTTGTCCGAGTCCATCGATGATCCATCTCAATCCCAACTTGTCCATTCCTCTCTGCCAGTGGCAGACCATCGTTTATACAAACACAACACTGTTGAACGCAGTGTCTCCGACGACGAGGCGGATCATATCAGGCTATAGACGTGAACGGTCTTTTACGTGAATCTGTCATGATGGCTGAGTACGCCCTGTAATCTCCCAAGTACGTATTTTTCTGACCGTACACTGTTCCGTTGATATTGACTGACGTTAACACAAGCCTTCTTTAAACTCTCTTCCAAGTTTTTTTCTTCTCGCTGTCACTGTGTCCAGAGTCCCAATGGACATAAATCTCAAGCCCACTAGTACTATTCTAATGTTTAGTTATTGGATATATGAAGAGCATTAATCACACCTTTGAACCCTTCGTTTATGTGCTTTTGAATTTCACTGTCGCATACGAACTCGTGCTCGTGTTGACTCACATTTGATACCGCTCGAGCTGCCAGCCACCGGTTTCGTGATGGTGGCGTACTCTTAGTGGGTCGTTCGGTGTGATTTCAAGAGAGATTGGTGCGATACTTTCACTTTCGTGCTTTGAACATCCTCTGCAATGGTCGTGACTCGTGTAGTCCGAATACGTACGCAATGAGGCTGTTTCGGACTTAAGATGATGGACTACCGTTGCACAGTCGTGTAAGATAGAGTCTAGACACCGCATCAGCTTTATACGACCATCTATACTTAACTCGTTCCTCAAGCAGGCATCATGCACCAAGACCTGATCTATCGTTAGCTATTGAGCTTCTGTATCGATGATGATGAAATCCTGTTGTGCTCTGAGTCCGTATCAGTTATTGGTACCGCAACCTCGCACCCATATGTTAACTCGGACACGGAGTGATATCTCGGTATCCCCATGCACATGCGTTCACCGAGAACTGCATCTGAGTTTAGTTCCGTTTGTAGGGTTGTCGGCGTCGATAGATGATGATGATGATTCGGAAATCCCACTGTGCTTTGATATCAGTTATAGTACTTGTACTTGAAGATATGTAGTGCTGTCAAGTAAACGTTAACATGACTCGAACGTGGTCACAGACTGAGTCGCTGCAATGGCTGTCCTTACTAGTGTAGTCGTGCATGTGCAATGGGGCTAGCTGTGGACTCTTGGGTAATAGTTTTTGTCCGGATGATGAGCAGATTGATGGACTCCTACTGTCCGGACCCTAAGTACATACATGACACCGTTTCGTACCTTTCTTGATGTTGAGTTCTTGCATACGATGGACGTAGACTGCTGTTGCGCTCTGTTTCCTTTGATACAACAAGGGCCATTGCGTTTTTTAGACAAATTCGGCTCCGTATATGTCGTGATTGGCTCTTGAGCTTCTGATGAGATGGTATCAATGATGATCTCCTCGCGGCGCTCTATTGCCCAAGCACAACTTTACTGTTTCATTTTCGCGTTTTGAGATGATCTCGGCTCCATTTGTGTAGACCGTATGCAAGCGTATGATGTGGTGGATTCCTACTACTTACGCCGTTCCTTTGAGGACGACTCGGACTTTCTACAACGATTCCGTCATGTAAAACAGAAACTGCGCCAATCTAGAGGTTGTTCTTCTAGGGCATCAAGATCGATAACTTTGCGGTATTTTAGTCAACTTCGGCTCCGTATGTATCGTCGTTATGTCGCTCTGAGCGCTGAGCTTCTGGATGAACTGCTCAGTGCTGTGCTCACTGCTCCGAACCCGTTGTCGATTACCAGTTATCAGCACCCTGTACCCTAGTCCGACACGGAGTAAGATCTCCGTGCTCTGGATATATCTGGTACCGAGAGCCATGCTGACATTGGATGGGTTTATGAGAACATCGTTGGAGGTGTTTTGGAATTCGGAGTTTGAATCAATCCCGATCATGCATCGCTATGTCATGTGACTTACGCGTCGCGTCGGCTTTAGCATCTCATACATACTTACGTCCAAGCTCTAAAAACTATACAAGGCGACATGTCGCAAAGCCTGTAGCTACTCTACAAGATGTACAGATTGACTGCTGTGCTAGGCTGTGCTGTTTCCCTGTTTTCCCAAGTACAAAATTTCATTACGCGGTCGAGTTTTAAGGTTCTCCGCCTTAAATGTCTACTATTGGTCAGCTGACGCCTCCAATGAATGGACTACTGTTGTACTGGAGTCCGTTATCAGTTACCCTTTACAACTCCTCAGGTACTATCTAAGACGTTAACGTTATAATAAGTTGATGTGTCCCAGATTCCCCGTTCCCTCTGGATCTTTGGATCTCCATAATCGGAGAAACTCCATGTCAGTAACGTTATGAGCGGTGTTCGTATTTATTAACGGTGTCATGATATCAGTTATTCAATATCAATCCCCAATGTCCATCCGCGCGTCCGCGCGTCGCACTGTGTTTTATCCTGATGATGATCATAATCTCACCCAACCCCTTACCCCAAAGAACTGAGACTACTTGTGTTGGTCCCTTGGAGTGTATACTAGTAGTTACCCCTGCCTCCAAGTCAGACGCCTCTGAAACGTTTACATCGTCCAGACTCCAATCCGGTGATGCCGGGGACGATGGGCTCTTATCATTTTGTCGCTGTCACGGTCATACTTACGAGATAGTACTATCATATACATATGTAAAGAGCGGCAACAAAAAAAATCGTGGTCAGACTCGGATTGAGAGCGCCAAGTGTGCGTAGGACACGGCAAGCAAATTGAGATTTGATACTCCTACGCATATACCTTGAACAGCGCATCTATCTAGTCAAGTTCTCTTTCAAGTTCCCTTATATATCAAACTATCGTCTCCACTGTGATCGTGTACAGTATGCGCTGGCCCACGTGTATTATAGTGCACAAAAGAAGTTCCCTTCCTGCTCTCTGCACATAAAATGAATCACACCCAGATCTCAGATGTGAATGTAGGAAGGGTGGGCATCTGCCAGTGATTGAGAGCTCGAGACAATCACTCAAGATAATGTGTCAGTGATCCAACAGTGATCAAGGGGAGGTATCAAGGATTTCGGTACAAGGAACCGGAATTTCCGCAACCCGATAATATCATCGATACAGTCTCTACAGGGTTTCGGATGCCAGTGGAGGTTGGAGGTAGAATTTAATCCGATTCGAAAATGAGCACATCTTACATCTTGTGTTCTTAGTACGCCCGTTTCATTTATAGATTAACGCTTCAACTCCAAAGGCTTGCTAGTGTCCTAAGTAGTTTCTATTATTATTAAGTCCTTCCCCTTCGACTTTCTTTAGATATCATGAACAAGATTGATCATCCTGATAGTACGTACTATCTTCACATTTTTTATGGTCGCGAACGTTGCGCGAACGCTGTGTAAGTACAGAAGGTTCCCTGTACATCTTGATGATATTTTGTTCCGGAACCAGTTACAATAACTCGGAGTCACTTCCGTATTCAAGATGAGCAAAGGACGGAAATCTGATTGGGATTGGAGGACAATGAGATTATGGTATATATAGATAATGTGACTAGACTAAAATGTTACTGATAATGATAATACGCTAGTACATACATAGACTTCTTCTGATACGTACAGTAAAAATACAACTTTAATGGATGCAGGTGGGATGGGGGATTAGGTACACGAACGAAGGTAATGAATGGGTAATGGAACGTTCGAGGGGAATTCTAGATTTCAGACCTTCGCGAATAGCCGCGGGTCGATACTAAGTTTCGAGAGGAGAATGAAAAGAGACCCTGCGACAAGCGTAGAACCAGAGAAGAAAATCATGCCGTTGAAGGATCCATGATTTCGACCGAGAAGCGCACCGGCCACGGGTTCTCCAATTAACGAGCTGTAAAGTCCTCGGTTAGCCTAACGATCAAAAGCGCAGAAATGAGAGAAGACACTCACGGGAACGAAATGATGGTATACAGCATCCCAATCCTCACACCGAACTGTTGGATTTCTGATATCTGAGCCACACATGGGGTAATAACCGAAATAAATGCCCCGGAAAAAAACCCATACAGAGCGGCGAAGACCATCAGTTCTGCCAGATTCTTTATGAATATCCATAAAACGAGACACAAGAGGCCAGATAAGAAAGCGGAGGGCATGAGAAGGTTGAAGCGACCGAGGGTGTCGGAAAGGTACGCGGGGGCGATGCGTCCGAAGGCGCCGCCCGCGTTCAGTACGGCGGGGAGGTAAAAGGGTAATTGGGAGGGAATATTGATGGGGAGATGGGAGGCGTATTCAACTATGTAGAAGAGAGGAATGTAGAGGCCTGGTGTAATGTGCGTAGGATCAGTATGCGTTTCATTAGCAATAAAGACCGTGTACACACCAAGAGATACGAGGCAGGATCCGATGATGAGAAGGACGTATTTGGTGTCCGAGAAGGTTTTGAATGATAGGGATACATCTCCTCGTTTTGGAAGTGACTGACTTCTCACACACAGTGTTGCAATAATGCAACAGACCGCACTGACAAGACCAGAAATACGAACGCTCCATCCAAATCCCACAGATACGAAAAGACGTTGCAAGAGGATCGGATAAATGACCCCGCCTAATCCAGTTTAGCACTAAGATTAAAGTTCGACTGGAAAAATGGAACGAACCTATGCTAGACCCGGCGGCCACGATTCCCAAAGCAGTTGCTACGTACTTTTTAAAGTAAGTTGCCACACTCGCCATAGAGGGGTAAAATCTACAGTAAGCAATCAGTCAGATGCTTCGAAGAGGAGTCAATGGAGTGAGAAACTTACAACAGGCCAACCCCCAGACCAAAGAGGATACCTTGCGCAAGGAGGAACTGGTAAAGTCGCGATGACAGACTTGTCATCATGATAGAAAACGTATAGATGAGGGTTCCGCTAGCCATGAGCCATGTAGGCCCAAACTTGTCGAACAGGTGTCCAGTGGGCCCGCCCTGATAGTTGAAACGAGAAATTAGCTTCTGATGATAGGAGGACTCGGACATAGTAAGACACGTACAACAAAGAAGAAAACCCACAATTGAAGTGATCCAATCCACGATACGGTCGAAGGGGGAAGATCCTGAAGCTGGTGTTTGAGATAATATTCCTGGTATGTGCCGAAAGTGCTCATGTGGCCGAACGAAGCGAAGAGAGCAAGGAAAGCTCCAAAAACAGTAAGATAGGCTCTGAAGCCACCTTCCGGGGGTTCATCGCGGCTCGCGGCATCGGCCAGAGAGACATTGGAAGGAGACATGGAATCCAGGGTGGTCATTTCTATATTTTCGATGGGCAACAACTGAGGCTTGAGCAACTGAGGCTTTAGAGTCTCGATATCCCCAGAAGGCAAGGGATCACCCGGGGCTGGCAAGGTGACGTGAACCTCGACGTCAAGCATCTAGGGCGTGGGGAAGCAGGCCTGTGCTTGCCAGGCGCCGGTATGAGACGAGGTGGGGGAAGGAATGAGGGCCCTCGCACACGAGCGGGGGCCGGGTTTAAATAGTTGCCAACTATGTATAGTAGGTGAAGTTTGGGAATGGCAACACGACGTTGATAACAGCAACACTGCACTGCTGTCACTCTCGGATCCGCCATTCAATCTAGCACTAACATCCAAGCAATCCGGACTTATGGTGTCGGAGTCCTGCAACAATGGAGCCAGGAATAGGTATAACCTACACAGCTCACTAAAGTCATCCCACGTTGATCTCGTCCACAGAAGGAGAGACGCGCCCCGTACCTATCGGGTGTTGTTTGTCAAACCCCGTTTCAAGTAGGGAGATAGGTGCAGTAATCATGACCCGTAAAATTGGATGATGTGAGTTTCTCAGATGAAACCTATGCCAGTACACGGCCGCACAGCGTGTCCTGTATGCGTGGATAACAGGTTGTCCCAGGTTGTCATTGACACGACTACCGTAAAACTGGAAATGATTCAGATCAGGTAGAAATTAAATTGAATGTTGAGCATCTTTCTTTTATCAGTGCTAGAAGCCGAGGTGCCTGACCTGTCAACTTTGTTCCAGTATGGACTGGAGTCATTGAGGCAGAGGAGTCTTGTTCAGAGATACTCGGGCAATCACCGACATCGACATAGAGGCTCCTCGGGCCAAGTATAAGTAGCAACAAATTTGGCTCTTCAATAGACAAAGAGAAACTATGATAGAAACGTGATTTTGACTTCTGATGGAATGTCATTCGGAATCGAGTCTGATGGATACCCTCCATGATGGCAATCCTATAGTAGACGTCCATGCAGGCTCCGCATTTGAGGCGCCACAAATTTAGAACAACCTTTCTGTCCCATCCCAAGGAATGAACACCGACTCGGGGACCTGAACTCAGCCATAATGAATATCCTGGAATTGAAGTGCGACAGGGACGAGAAAAATCATATCAATTCGGAAACGCTCTGCATTGACAGCTTCCTGGGATGACATGAGGAACCGAGGCAATTCGAGTCACAATTCGTGTTTTACAACAAGCATCTGCAAAAGCTCCCAACACCTTTTGTCCATGTCACGATGGGGGGAATGGTGGATATCAGCACGAACTGCAAGGATGGGTATTATACCACAACGAGGTCATCGATAAGAAACTAAAATAAAGCCCTGACGGTATTGCGCACAGCACCCGTTCAATCGCATTTCAGGTTGTCAACCGAGACGAGGACCAGTGTAAGTGGGTGGAGCATCCATATGGAGACCGGCCAGTCCTGTTAAACGTTTGAGGATTCCCGCATCGATACCGAATATGGTGGCCAAGGCGGCAACTTGCAGTCATCACGGAGTGATAGTAACTGGAAGATGCGAGGAATGATTGTGAACTTTGGCGCTACCGCACCCTGTGTCAAGATACTGATGAGGGGAGAGTTAATCTGTGATCAAATATGACAACTCACCAGGGTTGTATTCAATTGAAAATAGTTTCAGGCCATCTCAATCTTTGCCGTCTATCATACTATTCCGCTGACTCTTCATCTCTCGATATCTCGCAATAGCTTTCTCCCTCTCTGTCTCCATCATTTGCTTCTGCGCCATCGAAAGCACATCGTTGCGTTTTCCTCCGAACCCTGGATCCGAAGCAACAGCACCACGAGGAAGTCGTTTGAGCACAGGCGGCGCTTGAGCAATATCGTTTAATCGTCGAGGAGCAGAAGAGGAATGCTTAGCAAATTCCTTGGCTTTATTGGCGTGTTTGTCGGGATTGGCGACTGGGGTAGGTGAGGGTATACAACCCAACTTCGAAGTCTTCTCATCGTCCTTCTTAGCATTCTCCGCCTTCTTTGCAAGCCTCGCCTCCTTCTCTGCCTTAGCTGCATTACGAACGGTGACATTCGAAGAGTCAACTGCAGCTTTCACAAGTGTTCGCATGTCGTCCTCGACTCGTCTAAAAGAGCGGTTAGGTTCAAGTGATGCATGATTGTCAATGTAAGGTACATACCGATTGAAATGCTGAATCGATTCCCCCGGCTTAATGGTGAGTTTTGAAGTGGCCCGCGCCTCCTTTCTGCTTCCTTTTGGATCATTCATATCGTCGCTCTGTTTTCTACGTTTACTGCCCGGTTTCTGTTCGTTGTCGTCCTCATTGAGCTTCCTCTTCTTTAATTTATACTGCTCTCTTATTGTTGCTGCGTTCAAAACACGGGCAACAGCTTTGGGGATGGGTTCGTTGCTTAGAGACTCTTTCTGTGGTGCCAAATTGTTTCCTCTTGGATATGAATAAACGAGTATTCAACTTGGCAAAAAATATGAATACATACTTCTGCTTCCGTTCGTTCTGTCGAACGGAAAATTTTGCACGTTTATGGGGCATCGGTACGTAGGATGTTGCCTGTCTGGGCTTGGTCTGGGCCAGGGCAACCAGAGAGTGTTTGTTTATTTTGATCGAGAGGCCCGTTGTTTTTCCGTCACTTGACTGTGACATTACCGTAGACTACGGTCATCTCTGTCAGTGTGTTTGACCTCAATCGACTTTGAATGCCTTGCTCAGCAATTTCCTCATACTATATGCTAGAAATGCGCCCTAGACTGTCCTCACGCATCCGCGGCTGCAACGCAGCTGATCTTCCTATCTGAAGTAGAGTTACCTGCAGGTCGCCTGGGTCCGTCTGTAACCTCATGGTAGTCATAGCCATACGACCTTTATTCTGATTCCGGTCAACAAAGTTCTTTTTCTATCGACATCTTTATCTCGGAACGACATGTTCATTTTTGCCATTGCAGGATGGTTGTTCTCAGGCGGATCCATGCTTACTTGGTCAGTGGAACACTGTCCATATGCACCTAAGTAGAGGTCTGATTTATCCTCCTGTCCCCGTGCTGCTATTTTTATCATCCTCATGTGGAACGAGACTCCTTCTGCTTCTATCGACAGCCTGGACAAAATTAGCAAATTCTCGCGATGGTTGTGCATCCGGAAAGAATGGTTCAGAACTTTTGGTTGATTTAAAAGACAGATAGTTGGGGTCGCAACCACCAACCCATCATCATGTTTTTACATATCTTAAGCTTTCTCGCCGCCTTTGCCGCAACTGGGGTCATCGGTGGTCAAGTCCCTGTTGTAGACGGCGTTCTGGGTGGCGTTCCCACAGTCTCCACTTTGCAACCTCAGATTCTGGAAGAAGCCTCTACTGCTGCTACAACTCCCGGAGCGCTTCGTGTGACTGAGAATTCAGGTGTCTGTGGTGAGTGACCGTCATGTACACACGACAACTCACCGAGACTTGTTTCAGAGACTACACCAGGGGTCTATCAGGCTTCTGGATATGGGGACCTTACCGCCACCGAGAGTATTTGGTTGGTTTGAATCGGTTACAATTGACGTCATCAACTAAAGCTGCTTGACACAGGTTCTGGTTCTTCGCTGCGCGTAGTAACTCAGCTACGGCACCTCTGGCTCTCTGGTTCAACGGAGGAGTACGTTTATCCCCTTCTATACAACCCTCGTCGCCCATGCTCATTGACCACTTCTAGCCAGGGAGTTCCAGTATGATCGGTCTCTTCCAAGAACTTGGCCCATGTCGCATCAACAATGACAGCTCTACCGTCTCCTTGAATCCCTTTTCCTGGAATAACGATGCGAATGTTCTCTTCATTGATCAACCCGTCGGCGTGGGTTTCTCGCATGGCGATATGAAAGTTGGAACATCCCAGGAAGCAGCTGCAGATGTATGGAGCTTTTTGCAAATCTTCTTTAAGGACTCGAGGTTCTCCAAGTTCCTGGCAAATGACTTGGCTATTTGGACTGAATCGTAAGGAGTCTTTTTCACTATTTCACGCGATAAACTGATGTCAAGTTTCTCCAGTTATGGTGGACACTACGGACCTACTTTTGCAGCGTGAGTACCATTCGCTGCATTTAACACGACAAGTTGGGTCATCATGATCACTTCAGGCATTTCTTGAGCCAAAATGCAGCTATTGATGCCGGCACTGTGTCAGGCTTGAAGCTGAATCTCAAGGTCCTTGGAGTTGGTGATGGACTGACGGTAAACGCTTTATTTCTATGCAGAAATTCTCCACTTGATCAGTAAGCACATGCCCAGGATCCTTTGACTCAATATGCTGGATATATTACTTATGCTGGGTCAAATCCTTACCACCCCCTCGTCTCGGCCTCGACTATCGACCGCGCTAACACGGCTTGGACTTCCAGCAGTGGCTGTCGGGCACAGGTAAGATAACCTTGGTGTCGTTGATTTGGAGGTTTGCCCGATCGCTATCCGCTTAGATCACGAGCTGCAACAATGGTGGTTCAAACTCAGTTTGCTCAAGGGCTCAAAGCTTCTGCAATAACAATATCCTCTCACCTTTGGCTGGAAACTGGGATGTAGGGCCACATTCCTCGACTTTTCCGATCTTCTTCACATTTATCTGACCCCGATCCCTCTCCAGGTGTATTATGTCCTCACGGCCAACCCCGATCCCTACCCTCCCGAGTTCTCCCGTTTCCTCGCATCAGTCAGAACACAAATCGGAGCGGAAGTCACATTCCAAGAGTCGAACAACAATGTGTACAGCAACTTCGCCTCAACAGGTTTGATTGTTGTAAGAATTTAGTACTGTGAGTAAGCAAGTAACCTTGGTGATAGGTGACTGGATGAGGAATTCGAGGCCGGATTTAGAGACTGTCATCAATGCAGGAGTATGTCCTTTCACTCAATTGTGTCGCTTCGATCCAAAGCTGAACACCTCATAGGTTCGGGTCATTGTTTATGACGGAGATGCTGTAAGTCAAAGCATATGATATGATTTGGATCCAGATCCAATTTTTCACGATAGGATTACATCCTTAACTTCAATGGTGTCGAAGCGATGGTAAACTGCCCTCTCTTACCTAGCCTGTTGTACTCAACACAGCGATAGGTCGATGCACTACAAACGAAATTCACCCCTCTGTACCAGCAACAGCAATTTGCCAATTACACTGTCAACGGCCAAGTGACTGGGGTCTTCAAGAATGCGGGAACTTTCTCTTACGTTCGTATCTTTGGAGCCGGACACGAAGTTCCTGCATACAAGGTTCATTCTTGCTCCTTGGTCTTAATGTAGATGGACTGATGTGATTTTCAGTTCGGAAACCTGGCCACTGGACAAGCAGCAGCTCAGATGTTCACTCAGATCATGCGTAACCAGAGCCTTACCCCGACATAAGGAGCATCGGATCTTACCAATAATCTTCAAAGATAATGGCAGGAATAAGGTGATTGTGTACTAATTTGATGTCACGCTGAGCCAAGACGACCTTTTTTCTTTTTCACAATAAATAAAACCACTTTCCGTCTCCCGTGAGTGGATCGATCTTCATGTGACACGAATCAGAAGTCGCAAAAACCCCTACTGATACAGATGAAGGATGTGCTTATAGTAGCAGGTCATGAGCACTAGTCAACATTGAGTACTGAGTACGTACACCACAAAACACCGAGATTTAGGCCAGGCAGCTTCGTGTTGACGTTTCTGTGCTATAAAACAATGAACAGTCCAATAGTAACCCCTCTCTGCCCTATAGAAATGACTCGACATTTTGTGTCTGAACGGTCAATTTCGCTTGGGACAAAGGTTCCAAATCGGCACCAACCAACGCATCCCGTCTATCTGAAAGCTTGTAATTTTGGCACCCAATGAGATTATAATTCCACAGTATAGCTAAAAACCTAGATTTAAGCCGTAATCTGTGCCCATGTACAACTTTCTGTAATGAAGAGTTCACTACTGCTACTCTGAACGAAGGGTGCAAAGGTCTTGAGGGACACGAAGAGAAAATCTCAAGGAGACCTAGAAGAAATTTCGGCACCTGGAAGAGAATCAGGTCTAGGCAGTGGTAGAGGGGTTCTTCCACGGTCAGAATAGTCTGGTGGGGATATCTGAGAGTCATCACTTCTCCACTGGCCGCCAACCACTTCAGTGGCAATAGACTCTCTTTGTTGAGCTTCTAACACCAGTACCCGCTGACTCATCTGCTCCACCATCTCTCGTAAATGGACCACCCCTTCATCTTCTGCAGGTAACAGAGTGGCTGCCGATGGCACACTATCCCTGCTCTGGGAGTCTGAGGAGAGGGATGAGATATTACGACAGAGCGGAGCAGTTGAATACATACTGAATCTTTCGCTCCCCGGTTCTGTAGATGGGGAAACTGCATATATCATTGGTTCCAAAATGGGTGTATCGTGTCGCCGCCGTCGTTTCTGACAGAGCAACAAAAATATGACGAGCACAGAAACAAGGACGAAGCCTCCTACTGAGGCTCCAACAATGATGGCAATGAGCCGGTGTTTCGCACCCGAGTTCACATCTGTCTGTGTTTGATTGGAGGAAGATAGACTGGTTGACCCAAGTGTAGATAATGTAAAAGTTTGCGAAAAAGCACTAGAAGGAACTGTCACTGAAGTATTTTGGGAACTTGACAGATTGTCAGTTGTCGTTACATTGACTTGTGTCGCGAAAGAACTACTGGTAGCACGAGTAGAGGTCGAACGAAAAGATGTTCTGTCGATTCATCAGGAAAACTTATATCGCAGATTTCACAGAAAGGACGAACAGAGTGGGTGTTAAACCAATTTGAAGGGTAGTACCACTGGTTGATAATCCAAATTGTGATGCTGGACTGATGGAGTTGACGTTACTTGGGTCTTCTAAAACCAGATCGAATGTTGCGCTCTGCGAGAGCACTTTGGCATTGTCTCTTGAGAGAGCGGATATGAGTCAATTATCCGAGACAAGGCATTACGAGTTACCCTTGTGTTCTCGCAAGAAGGAAACATGGAATTCTAAGGACGATTCAAGCTAAGAACAAAGAACTGGTCCTAGTGACTCACGAGACACCGAAATTAAGAAAAGACGGGAGAATAAAAGAAACCTCGCCATCCGATGTTGTTGTATTGACTACCGGACTAGGCAGTGTGCCTTCACACTGTATAGACAGGTCGAATAATGGTGGGTCTCCAGGACCCGAAGTCCACGTTATATGGAGAGTCGTGCCAAGAAAGACAGGTGAAGGTGGTGTCAAGAGAGTCAGGGCTTCACAAACCAGTGTTTGCACCCTATTATCCATTCAGCATCCTGAGATCGTGAATTGAAGTCTTGAGTTTGAAAGCGTACAGGAAACCCCAAACCCAGGCGGGCAGCATAGAAAGAAGAGAAACGACAGATGACCCTTACCACGAGATCATATCCAGCTAATAAGGCTGTTACTAGCTGACATGCATGGGAATACTAGGACCTTGGTTCAATCTCAGCACTGGAAAACGTCTTGAGCAAGTCGATCAAGATCACTTCGAACCTGACAGAGAACAGCGTGGCGACGCTGATCATACAATCGTTTCAGAAGTCGCTGAGGTTATTTAACGACCCATCTGTCAAAGTTGAATGGCATTGATTGGACTTATGGCAAAAACAAATACAACCCTAGCCTTTATATATGAAACAGTAATGAACCCAGAATTGGAAGTTGGAAGTGGACTGTACATCTTATTTCAAAAGCTCCTCCACGACCCTGTCCTCTGTGATTTTTGCCACATTTGGGCCACGATAATTCAGTCTCCGTAGGACATCAATCTGGATGACAATTAAGACACACACAAAAAGAAAACGGAGACAAAAGCACGCACAACTTTTCGTTTATCAAAGCCCAAAGACGTGAACTGTTCAACGTGGGACAACTCCAACCCCGCAAGCGCAATTTCATTATGCACATTGGCTTTAGATCCCTTGGGACCTGGGCCACCGGCGTACATCTGCGTCCAGTAGGTCGCAGTCGTGTCGAAGCTATTTTTGCTTGTCGTGAAATGCTTTGCAACCTCTGCATCTTGAGGGTCATTAGGCTCGGGCGAGCATAATAGGCTTTGGAGTGAAATGAGAGTTGATTTGAGAGTAAGGACTGGCGACCAAGCATCTTTAAGGATGTCGAGGCAGATGGCACCCGATGCAGAAGAGACGTTCGGATGGTAGACTTTTGTAATGAATTTCATCTTGACAGGTTGAAACGGGTACCCTTCGGGAATAACGATGTCCTGATTCGAGTAGATAGATGGGTCTGATGCCTCAATTGTGTGAATCGTGCCACTCACAACCTCAAATGTACCACCTTCATAAGGCGTTTCCTCTGGACCAGGAAATGAACCCCTTAGATGAAATGGATTATTGTCGATGAGGTCGATCTTGATGTTGGATGTCTTGTCATTCTTGCAGTCTTGGCATTCAAAATTTCAGGTCAAATCTTGCAGGATAGGTGATATAGCTGGCATACATACCAGCTATTTCCTTGTTGACACGTCGAAGTCGAGCGTCCATTGCACCAAGAAGAACAGGTTTCGAGAACAGGGAGATGAAGGTGAGAGTACAAACTAAGCAAGCTTATGTAATAGGATAGAAACCGGCCCGATGAATATCTTTTTCTTTCCTTACTTTAAATTGTAGCGCATGTGGAGGCTTCGTCCATGGAGAACGTACAAATGTGACTTTTTGTACTGCCCGTACGAATATGATTTCGGAGTTATGTACCTTGGAAATTGGAATCAAGCACACATATTATGGATTGAACGCTGAACGTCGAATTCAAGTTGAATTTGGAACATATCACAATGTTCGAATTCAATAAGTTAGCGTCGTTCAACATATCTCTGATAAATTGCAAAATACCAGTGGACTCATATCAACTAACGTACATAAACAGATCTCTTTCGGACGTTTATCCTGATAAGTGCCGTCATGATTTTTTATTCGAAAAATTGTAAAACAGAGGAAGATGATTGATTCATGGAACTGAATCGTTCGGAAGTAAGTAGTTAACGTTCAAGAACGAGTACAAGGATAACACGACAATAGTAACGTATATATACTGTGTATATACACAAGAGAGTGCATACGAGAACCTCGTTCAGATCCGCTGACGCTCCGCCCCACTCTGGGTATTTTGGCTATGAACAAAAGGCAGGGCGTAACACCATAAAAAGGCGGAAACGGGTCCTGGTCTTTTGATCATAGCTGAATGGCGACGGAGCGACGTTGGTCACAGGCGGGCTGGTGCCCCGTATGCTCTAGATATGCAAGAGAATGTATACGAGAACCTCGTTCAGATCCGCTGACGCTCCGCCCCACTCTGGGTATTTTGGCTATGAACAAAAGGCAGGGCGTAACACCATAAAAAGGCGAAAACGGGTCCTGGTCTTTTGATCATAGCTGAGTGGCGACGGAGCGACGTTGGTCATCTCTCCAGAGGCACGATAAGTCCGTAGCAGATTCATATATGTAGGTAAGATGATCATGAGTTTTGAAGTATTAATACAAAGAGGGGAGAAGATGGTAAGGAGGCAATGATTCAAACAGGTAGCTTTTATAGCTTTTCTGTTGGGCCTGGCCGGACATTTAAGTTGTTATCATGAATTTTTGGAGATACTTCATTGGCCAACGGTCATTTGGGCTTACAAAGTCCAATTAGTTCGGACCTTCTAAAAGACTACTTTTGTTACATCAACGCCACATTGCAAATAATAATGGTCAGGGGACACAGGGGACACGGGGAACTCAGAACGTGATATATGTTTCATGAGGTTTCATGCGGGAAGGCCGGGCCAGGTCAAAACATATGGCTTCTAGGAGATGAGATGGTTCATGCATGCGCATGCGCAGTCAACCGCTGACTAGCGCTCAGACCCCTGACACCGTAAGCTTTTTACCTTTCATTTTGAGCTATGCCACTCACTACCCGCCAGGCCGACACTTCACAGGTAGTAGTAATGTTAATCGTGTCCTTTTACAATATTATGTGGTCTGCAAGTCTGACCCTTATGTGGAAAATTCGACTGCCTTAGATTCAAGTTAGCAAAGACCATATGCCCACAGAGTCAGTTAGGAGAAATGGAGAGTCGTTAAGTTAAAAGTATGCCGTATGATCCACAATGCCGTTGAAAGACAAAAAAGCGGTCTCATGAAGCAAAAGCTTTGCACAATACCGGAAATTGTCATGCGGGAAGGATCAAAAGACCGTAAACATAACGAAAATCATGTTCCTGATGACAGGTTAGGATTGAAGCGAGTATAGTGGGGTCAAATTGAAATAACAGGCTTTTGAAAGAGGAATCTACACAACTCTTTCCTAAAGCATGAAAGGAATCAGTAATGGTGTGCGAGGAAAAATCCGAGGGATACTAGCATATGCATGTTTACGTGGTGTCTGTCAATTAGTTCTCAGAATAGAAGCACTACATAGTCCTCGCCGCGAAGTTAACGTCCGATATACATCCCACCATATCTCACGAGACCTTTAAAAAAGGTCTCGCCACAAGGTATTAGCATGCCTCGTTCTTCAAACCATCCAGCGTTCGACTTTCTTGCATCGCACCAGACAACAGATGCGTGGAGCTGAGAACAGACACGTTCAAGGGTATACAGAAGTTTTGTCACAATGCTGCAAGAGCGAAGGTTGCACGCAAATTTACAAAAACGCGCTTGGCACCGAGGGTCACGGTCTTTGACAGAACTAATTTTAATTTCGGTTGGTAATGGCTCAACAAAGGAGAGATGACGGCAACTTGTTCGTCATTTTCAGGAAGAAAGGCGCCAATGTGGAGCCCCATGGTCGCCTGCTGGCAAGTAAACGTGCGAAATCGGCTTGTCCGGCCATAGAATCCGAGTGTCAAAGCTAGCTTTTGAGGTTTGTTCCACCACAAGGATTAACTTACACGCAATTTTCGTATCTGTGCCAGTCAATAGGCCATCTATCGTACAGAATCGAGGAACGACAGCCATACCTGGCTGAGATGAATTTAGACCAGGAGAATGGGGCATACACTCCAATGTATTCAGCAAAGATCCGGAATCGGATGTCCTGGTCGGTGCACGGAGAATAGAATCTGAGGATTAATTTGCTGAAATGCCCAGCACACATGAACAAGCGGAAAGGCACAAAAGGAGTGGTCCAACTGCCTCATGTGTCTCTGCTGTCCATAGCAAACCTCCCATGCCGATTGATTGATAGATAAGAGATTAAAAACTACCGTGCATCAAGGGACAACGGGAAGCTTGCACATGAATTTGCAAATGCAAGTGGGATATTTGGAACAATGGAAGGATGGCAATTTGAAATTTGAAGGACTGCCATGGCCAGCGTCCGGTTAACTTTGATGTTGCGAAACTGCTGGGAAAATTCAGATAAACAATCTCCGCTGAGTTGCTGGTCTTTCACCACCGCCAAAGTAAGCAGGTTTGTCGTTATGTAAGAGCAACGTTAATATTCGCGGTGTTGGATGTGAGGGAAACCGGCGCAGTTGAGCAAGTTGTTGATCAGTGAACGTCAGTGTCACGGTTGACTTAAGCTTGTCTGGTCCATGTGATCACTTTATCATTGATCGAAACACTGTCACTGTGACTGACCCACTTTTGCCCTTCCCCACCTCGAAGCCTCGAGGCCACTGCCGGGTGTTGTTCCATGCGGCACATTTCCAAGTGCACATGTCCGGTCGGCTCTCAAAAAATTTTCGAGAAAACTTTTTCGTACTAAGATGATTCAGATTATCATTGATAACGACGACTTGTTTGTCACTCAGTGGCAAGTGCGCATGCCAGTGCACGGCTTACACGTCTGTTATAGGTATATTGTTGCTCACGTCATTGTTCATGATAGTGTTATAAGGTCTTAACAAGACAGGTGCTGAGCGCTGATCTGTTGACTTCTGGAGAGTTCTAGTATAATGAGACAGTATACTATGTTCGATTCATATCGCTCCTGGCATTGACAAAAGCAGAGCCAACACTGACTGTGTCCTGAAAACATTGGCATCTTCTACTCCTGCCGCAAGGACCCACAAAATCAATCCTCTAACCTGAAGTCATTGTAGGCGTATTGTGGCGGTCTCTAAACGCTGTGATATGCCTATGATATCTGATCTGTAGTTCCCATTGAACTCTTGCTTGATGCTAATTCTCATCGATTGGGCACTGGCTGCACGATATAGGACTAAATGGCAAATCATCTATAACTTTTTTGGGCACCTTCATACTCTGCACATGGTCTGCCATGCACCCAAATATCCCGCCTCCCACAGACGGAAAAATCAGGAGATTTGGTCGACTTTGAGATTGGTTCTCTCCTTCCTCATGTTACTGGAGACGATACTAGTATGGGCCACTTTACAATTACGGGGTGCCAGGAAGTTGGCAAACTCACCTGAATTTCAAGGCATGTCCGTTTTTTTCTCCCCCGAAGTAATGAACGCTGATTGAATACTTGTATAGAACGTGGTTGGAAACTTTCCCATGGCTTTTTCGTCCAGATGGGTGGTTTTGTACTTCATGATGATGGCAAGCCATTACATGTTATATGGTCCAAGGATGTGTGCGATATGTTACGCAGCCCACTATAGAGACGCCTCGTTTGACAGAGAATGATATAGAGGATCGTAGTAAAAGTGACGTCCTTGCAAAGATCATCGCAGTCCTCCAGATGACTAGTTTCTTTGTGCAGTGCATCATGCAAATGGCCTATCGGCTGCCTATCACCGAACTCGAAGTTGTCACATTCGCGTATACTATCGTGAACGTGTACTTCACCTGGTAGCTCTTCGCGACCTTCCCCCCGATATGTATGTATCTACTTTTGCTTTTATCCCGCATTTTTCTTGATGACTGTTTATGACAACGGGGTTCTTGGCAAGTGATTGCCAGTGCCAGTATGTATACCAATGTTACATCGATTCTTCGTCCATCATGGATTGGCAAGCAGTTGTTTCAACTTACTAAACTTAGTAGTGCTCTGTCACATCTCTGTTGTGGGATTTCAGGCAGAGTTTCGCGACATGACTACCGACCTGAGTTTTGCAGAGTGATGAACGTGCATAAAGACTTTGAAGATGGTCAGAGGCCGTGTGACCACCGCGTGACCAGACGCGACGCGCCATAACCTGCCCTCAACAATCACGTCGCGTTGATTTGTTGATTGGCCGTCACTTTATTGTTGACATTGTGACATAACGCCACCATTCTTTCCGCCATGTCATCTTCCTCTTCCTCATCTTCTCGTGTTCGGTATACACTTAAACGATCTCGCGATACTGTCGCTAACTCGAGCGACACTGAAGCCTCTGCGACCCCGCCGCGGAAGCGGGCTCGACGAGAATGGAGTGGACTGGGTAAGTTGATAACAGAAGTTCGTTGGACAAATCGCTCAGACAGAATCTTAGCTCAAAAGCCTGATTGTGATCTCGCTGAACTTCTGCGACGAAGGGTGTTCGATGCCAAGGATGATGCAGCCATTGATGACCTCAAGAACATGACCAAGCTCAAACGTATGTTATTCGGCTCAATCTTCGTAGATTTACATGTCTGATTGGTAACCAGGCGATGAGAACGTTCTTTGGGTCGCGCATGATATTATCGACAAAGTTAAATTAGCTGTGAAGGCGAAGATTCAAGAAGAGGGTAGGAAGACACTAGAGGTCGAGTTATATTTAAGGTGGCTGCAGGGCTTGGACTATGTGGTCAAGGGCATCGTGGTGAGTCAAATCGGACTCCTAAGCTAGGCAGAGTTCTCACAGATAGTAGGCTGTATTAGACGCCAAAGTCCCTGGTACTCGTCGACGCGCGACCGGAGTTGGGCGTATATCGTTCTCTCTTCTGTTCCACCTCATCGAAGCTTTTATTGATGAAGTTAATTCACATCAAAACGGCTGGTCATTCAGACACCCCGCTGGTCCCGTAGAACCTGACCCTCTTATCATGACGCTCGCCGAGGAGTGTAACGAATCCGATTCAGATGCGCGTTCAGAAGAGGCAATTTGTGCCGCAGAACAATTTTTTGAACGTTATGACAAAGTCATGGTCTCTGCGCTACGGAGGTACAAGAGCGAATGCAACAAGAAACTCATGGTCCCTTCCATTGACCGAAAGGAGGAAAGCCTGTCGAGGGGATGTTGTTTATTGAGCGAGCAGACCGGCTATGGAGGCACAGATGACATGGGATTCAATCTCCTAGTGGAAACACGAGACGCTATGATTCAGTGGAAACTGGAGGT
Source organism: Termitomyces sp. K1Aa (assembly GCA_018221735.1). Taxonomy (NCBI): domain Eukaryota; kingdom Fungi; phylum Basidiomycota; class Agaricomycetes; order Agaricales; family Lyophyllaceae; genus Termitomyces; species Termitomyces sp. K1Aa. Next base: position 28,130 of record JABAJX010000045.1, read on the forward strand.
ACAGTCAAGTTCGTCCTAGTACATTGGACATTCAAAGACTATTCGTGCCATGTGTAATATAATTATCCAATCATTTGTATAGTTTGTACAGTAGCTAGTCGTACTTTAATCGTGTTAAAACATGCCTGTTTTCACGAGAATGTCTTAACGAAGCTCTGGATCATGTATATCACAATTTCAGAAGAATAATATGGGCTGGGATGGCCGAGTCGTTAAGGCGAGTGATTTGAATTCTCATCATCACTTGGTGTTTCACCGCGTAGGTTCAAATCCTGCTTCCAGCGTTTCCTTTTGGTCCTATTATCCGAGATTCCAATCCTCGAACCTTTCAAGATTTTGGATCGCAGTCGAACGATCGCACACGAGCGTGCACTCACAGTTTTTAACAGAACTTCCTCTGGCAACATCGGTCTCATTTTTTTTGTTCGAATCCACTCGATCGCGATTGGTAATGTCATCTCTAGAGTTCTGGACTCTAAGGTCGGAGGTCCGACACACCATGCTGTAACTCTGATCTCCCACTGTCGAACGTTGACCGTTATATAGTAAACTTTAAGGGCCTTAAGCTTGTGCCCCTGGTGTTTCTCGCATCCTCGACATTCCTTTCCAAGTGGGAGCTGAGCTGGCCCCGACAGTTAACTTCCTCCAACCACTGCCAGCTGGGATGGCCGAGTCGTTAAGGCGAGTGATTTGAATTGTCATCATCACTTGGTGTTTCACCGCGTAGGTTCAAATCCTGCTCCCAGCGCTTCTTTTTCGGTCTTGAAAACATTTCCAATTCCTTGACCCTGATGGAACAATTACTCGCGCGAGGTGGAACTTCGTCTGGCAATACCCCCCCTCCGTCCAGATTGGTCGTGTCATCATCCCAAAATGAACTCCCTGGTGTTTCTCGCAGCACCTGCTACTATTATATCTCCAGAGTCCTCGATGTTGCGTTCACAAGTCGGTGTCTAGGATCAGCATGTCGCGTACGAGGCTCCTCGTCAAGATCAAATTGCTCGTCATTCTGGACCACTCTCATGTTTATCGGTCTTGGGCCTCTTGAGCAACTGATCCTACTATAAGACTGCGTTGCTGGCTTGTCCGTCACATACTATAACAATGACCGGTACTCTCCTTTGGGACTGTACATTTCGGTTGGCTATGGGAATACAGTCTAAGACGTCGACATCAAATAATCAATGCTGATCATTACTTGTAGTCACGGTGTCTAGTCTGCTGAAGTTGCTAACTGACAAGCGCGATTGAAGGGTCCGACGGCAATGGTAGCTGTGGAATACTTCATCAAACTAGAGTTGTACTTTCAAGGTGGGTACCTATTTTCACCGTGCACTTCGGCAGCTTCTGTATTGAGATGGAATACACTTAACCTTGATTTTACTTACTTGTATAGAGTCTATGCAAAGTATCCAGGACCGATGGTGAGAACAAGTTTAAGACTTAAGACTATAGTACAGAAACACACTACTTAGAACTACTTCTACGGCATTCTCAGATTGATGATTCGGCATCGACATACATACTACATCCGATGTTTACAACTTAGATCTGGTCTTTTTAAGCAGTTTGGCCTTGTCACGGAGAACCCGCCTCAACAACTTCCCACTCGGAGAAGTCGGAATGACAGGAATGAACTCTACCCCTCCGGCTAAACGTTTATAGTCAACCTTCTTATCCGCAACGTGCTGAGTTAAGTAGGAAAGAATGAGCCGAGTCAGAGAAATAACCGATCTACACGGACCTTGATGATGGACGCCTTGATTCCGTTGGCCGCAGTGGGTACTTCCTTCACGCGACGCAATGCAGCGGCACTCAGAACTACAAAGGCCAATGGAATTTCTCCACCTAACAGAATGTCATTCCCAACCCTGATTTCTGGTTGATCAAATATGAACGTACTATAGTCATCCGGAATTCCGACAACACAAGCTGCTGCAACATCAGGATGATCCAGAATGCATCCCTCGAGCTCTGCGGGGGCCACTTGGAAGCCTTTAACCTGGTTACCTGTCAGCCAATTCCGGTAATCGCTACCAAGTAGGAATCCGCAACCTTCATTATTTCCTGATATCATCCCGAGCCACTGGTCAGTTAAGTTTACACCCGAAATGTGTTGAGAGGTGTGACCTTTAATCGATCTAGGATACACAGCTCTCCGTTCTTGTCGATCTTTACCTCATCCCCGGTTCTCACCCATCTGGGAAGCTTCAGAGCTCGAAACACCATAACATCAACAGGAGAATATACCCATCGATGAACGTTTCTCTAGTACTGATCAAGAGAGAAAATCGATAACGACAAGTATTCTGAAGGGGGTAAGAATACGCACGCTTCTGTGTTATCCGCATAGCCAAGCGCCACGGAAGGCGTCTTGATATAGAGTTCCCCGGCCTCATCATATCCGGCTGGACTTCCATCTAACTTAACGGCCCGAGCAATGATACCCGGGAGAAGTTGGCCTGCACCTAACATGTGAATCAGGACGTGGTGCCACCTCAGAAAATAGCATATCATTATCATTACTGCCTGAAGCTCCCCGTTTCTGCGTAATTGGCCACATGCTGGTTGCCGTACAAGTCTCGGTCATCCCTAGATGCTTAACGAGTTGAGAGGTCCCCTGTTCATCGATTTGTATAAACACTTGCCATATGCTTGCCCGATGTGAGCGTCAGGAAAAAGCTCAAAGAGCTGCTGATTAACCTCATGGGAGAGTGGAGCAGCACCGCACATGATCATCCTAACATATTTACGGAGATCATAGTTTTTGACCGCGGGATGCTGAAGAACCGCTGAGTGTTAGGCATAGGCGTCACTAGAAGAATACCTACCTTACACAAAAGGACCACTTGAGGGGGCACAAGCCTTGAAACACGTAGAATCAGATTCTATAAATTTCAGAAATCGTACGCGCTTACATGAGATGAGAAATCCGGTGACGGACAATACTTTCGAGCATCCCAACGAAGCTAAACTTTGGAATGATCACGATGGACATCTTTTGTGTCCAATTTCCTCTCCTCAGTTGCGCAATCCCGATTTAAGATTCTGTCACCTACCGCGCTGAACAATATGAAGTGTAGCTATCAAACGGTATCTATGTCAAGTTCTTATTGAGCAAAATGAATACAATGCGACACACGTTAAGGACAAGACCATAGATATCTGTATATAGTCATTTAGTATCCAATAGCATTCAAGAATGATGCCGAAGACTATACGATAAAATGGCAGTACTGGTGTATATTATGGTCAGGACAAATGGACTTGAAAGTGTTATATACATGGACTTACCTCCGATGCAGATATCGCCAGGTCTGAAACGCTGATCTTTTGGCTCGCAGTAATCCTTGTTTATGTTGTTGTGGGCGGCGACTTGGATTACATTGGCAATAAGTGCATAATGAGGAATAGCCACAGCCTGCTCAAAATTGTCAATTTATTGGATCGATTAGACTGGGATTAACAACCTTTGGTTTGCCAGTTGTTCCTGACGAGAAACTGAGAAACGCCAACTTGGTCTTCGCCTCACCGGGCCTTAAGTCCCTTTCAACAAAAGCTGGTGATGACTTTAATCCTTGCCCAATGAGCGTACCGATCTTCAAAAAACTGTCGGGTGTTTGTTGGTGAGTATCAAACAAGATGACCCTATTAGGAGGAAGTTTGGCTCTCGTAGCAGCGGAACAAGTTGTAGCTATTGATTCAGGATGTGCAAGGATAAGAGACGCTCTTGTTTGTTCCAGCTGGTAGAAAAGTTCATCGCTAGAGAATCCAGGGTTAGCACCTCTATGTAAGTATATCCTTGTGAGTATAGGCTTGACACGCGGATTGCACGACGAACGAGACAACCGCTCCAAGTCGATGAATTGCCCAGATTGCAACGGCATAGTCTGCAGAAGGGTTTTCCAGCAGTTGTCTCAACCGAAAGAATCGAATACGAACCGATATGATTCCAACTGAAGATGAGTACTACCAAAGTCGCCCGGCGCCACGAGAGTGCGGGTGTTCATGATTACTGTAACATCACGTTAACGGTCAACTCACCAACATCGCCATCCCCTGACCACACATCAACAAGCAGGAACTTAACAATGCCGTGAAGAAAAAACAATTACCTATGCCAAATCTAATCTTCAATGCATTGGCCAGTCCCCAAGTACGTTGACGAAGCTGATACAACATCGCTCTCAGCGCTCAATACTAGAGCGACGCCATCCGGAACTCACTTCCTCTTCCCCGAACTTTCTTCCTGACTCATTCTCAACGAGCCAAGTTGAGCTGGGACTTCTTGTTGGCCGACATTCGTGCTGATGACCAAATATAAATTGAGGCACAGTCAGGTAGTCTGGGATGTCTGGAAGGGGTCCAGAGGGGGAATACACGTCCATGATGGATACTTGTGAGAAAGAAAAAAAACAATAGTTACCGCCCCTGAGGCCTGAGAGGTCAGATCATACATAACTTACTTAACGTTCTTCCTACGCTACATGTCCATTTTTGGTTGATGGGTCAGGGTCGAACCATCGAGAGCTTCAAGAGCTGCCAAGCTATGTAATAAGGGAAGACTACTTGAAGATGCATACCTAGCAGCTTCTCGTTTCTGAGTATAAGTTGAACGGTAAGGACACTACCGAATTTCAAGACTGATCTTGGATCAGTGGGATCATGATGGTGCTGTCACAGCTACGTATGAAGTAGTATATCAGTGGCAGTCGGGAAGTAAATGAGCTCTGAGTCATACGATGATGATGCGGCAACTTGGAAGAGGATCTCAAGAAATGAGAAAACATATTTTGCGAAATCTAGTTGATCCGATTTGCGAATTGCTTCATCCTAATATTGTACAGACGATGACTTTCGATATCACAGGGGTTTCAGGACCTCGGACACAGTTCTGGACTAGCTCCCAACCTCTGCCAACCTCTTCCAAAGCAAACCAACGAAGGGAAAGAATGATACATATTGATTAATCCGTGCCAATTTGCAAACAACCAGCAAGGGGTATACCATTGAGTCATTGACCCTATACATACTTCATGCACACTTGAGTCAGGATTGAAAGAAAATTTGAGGGCGGTCTACAATCTTGGACGAAATTTTCTTTGAACTATTCGTTCCTTGACTTGATCTCGCAAGAGCCGGCGCAGCAATTTACCACTGCCGTTTTTCTGCGGAAAAGTAAGTCTCCACATGACACCTCATGAGAATCCATGTTTCACCGGTATTGTCTTGACGATTTCAACACCTCTAAGTCGCTTGTAGTTGGACAGTCGGTCTGCAACATGCTTCAAAAGATGGTGGTATCAGGTTGGGTCCTTTCTTATCATCAAATGTCACAAGTATGGTTTCTTCTTCTTACCTTTAAAATGCTATACTTGATGTTATAGGCTTGGTCTGCGCCAAATGTGAACCTTTTCTGCGCCTCTGCGGTCAATACCACAAACGCCAATGGAACCTCTCCATTGTAATCATCCGGCATACCCACAACACAGCAATCCATGACGTCTGTATGGGACAAGAGGCATCCTTCTACTTCAGCGGGAGCCACTTGAAACCCTTTCACCTTGATCATTTCCTGTTGAATTCAAGCATCTCGACATTGTGTCAAGGTCGTTTCAATATACCTTCAACCGATCAACCACAAAAACTTCATGTGTTTCTGATATGATTACTTGATCGCCCGTATGGACCCACCTTGATAAATGTTAGCGAGTCATTTGCGATAAAATTCTAATGTTCTACCCGTCGACAAAGGTGTCTTTAGTTCTGTAGTCCGTGATCGGGCAAATTCAGGGTGTATAGAGACCCGAGAAATACAAACAGCATACTCACGCTTGTTCATCGTTGAGATACCCAAGAGCTATAGCGGGCCCTTTGACAACAAGTTCCCCTGGTTCACCGTAGTTGGCCAAGGAACCATCCGGTCTGATGACTCGGGCTTGTACACCAGGTAGAAGTCTACCACCACCTGTGCAACAAGTTCAACGTGTTAAACGCCACATCGGAATTAAAACGGACAACATACTTCCAACAGGACCTCGTTTCTGTGTCCCTGTCATCATTGCCAAGGTTGTCGTCATTTCCGTGAGCCCTGGAACCATATGCATCTGTCAAGAATCAAGACAGCGCGATGAAATCGCATAACACACACCATATGCTTGACCAATTTGAGCATCTGGGAATAATTCGAACAACTGCGATTGCACTTCTTTTGGTACAGGAGCAGCGCCTAGTTGTGATTAGCCAAAGGCGATTAACAATCAAGGCGTAGAACAAACCTATGATCATGTGTTTGACCCCACTAAGATCATGTTTTTTAACCGCAGGATGCTTCATTACGAGATTGTCAGCGATTGAGGACCACACTTCGAAGTTATTGATGCCCTGACCTTGCACATCTCCACGGCCAAAGGAGGGACAAGTCTTGTGTCCTATAGCTTATAGACCATGGTCCACGGAAAGAAAGTGGATGCGTACATGAGGTGGGTGATCCGGTGGTTTACGATACTCTCCAGAGTATTGAGGATGTTGTACTTCTCGATGACAACTACAGACATCTTAGGGGAACCTACTGAGAAAGATTTTGACATTTTCTAGACTTCACTTACAGCACAGAATAGTGTCAAATGGAGCTACCAGAGACATGCGTGAGTGCACAACTAAAGAAAGGTTGAAGGTCGACATACGCTTATCATAAGGCCGGCTACGTCTTAGCAAACTTTGAACACCAAAAGTCTAGCGGCATATCAGGTCACCAAACTTACGATAAAAAGGTAACACTATGAAAGATGATATCGTTAGAGGCTAACGATCCAGATTGAGGATGTATGGTCACCTCCAATAGCCACAGCTCCCGAGCGAAAACCCCGGACGTTTCGAAAGTAATAAGCTTTCTCTACGTGATTGTGAATGACCATCTGAATGATGTTCGCAATAAGGGCATAGTGCGATATTGCCACGGCCTATATCGGCAGGCCTGTCAAACAAACCATTCACGTCAGGAATATGTAGCTTTACCTTCGGTTTGCCTGTGGTCCCGGAAGACCATGAAAGCAAAGCAATCTTCTTTTTACCTTCCCCGGAGTCGAAAACACGTTCTTGAAAATTAAGTTTGCTCTTGACGCGTTCCTGTACAAGATCGTAAACGCTCGGTATCGTTGACCCGGGATGATAGGGAGTCATTCGGTCGATCAGAATAATCCGATCAGACGAGAGACCAGCTAGGCGCATAGAAGAGAGAACCGTAGCTATGTTACTAGAGTGCGCAATGACAAAAGATATCTTCGCTATTTCTAGTTGCCTAAGAAGTTCTCCAGTAGTGGATTGAGGGTTGGAACAGCTTGAAGACGATAAGTCAAAATACGGGTTCTATGAAAGGTGGCATGTACCTGACAACTGCTCCGAGCAAGTGGATCGCCCAAAGTGCCGTCGGATACTCTGAAAAACAGGAAGCATTTTCTTGTGCACTGCATGCACGATGAGCGATTAGTTACCTGTATGATTAGGACTCGTTATCATCACTACATTACAGTATACCTCGGTGTGAACTTGGTGGACTTGAGAAGCAAAGTCGAGGCAACATACCTACATCGTCTTCGCCTAGCTTAAAGGTCAGCCGAAGAACCGGGAATAGACGAGCGGTCTCACCAATATGGTACATGGCGCGTAATGCACTCGCCAAGGCACGAGTATTATTTCTTAACTAGAAAACCATGAGTGAAGTGAGATAAATGGTTTTATGAATCTGAGGTACCTCCTCGAGGTGGATTCTACGACCACTTTTATCTTCAATTAGGCAGGCTGCGTCCGTGTGGGTTGGCCGCAGGGGATGATGATATTGTAGCATGAATTGTGGGAGTGAAATATTATCCGGAATATGAGGCAAGACCTGACGCGCACTAATCTCCGCCATCGTACGTAGTATAGGTTGAAGCAAGCGGAAGACGGGAAGAAAGAGGGTTCGCTGGAGACCGGTTGAGGGCGCGAAAGGCAGTTTATAGTCGAAATTTGGATGACCAAATGGGGGATATGTATGGTCTATGGGAGACTATGGCAGTTACCCACATTATGACGCTTCCTTTTCCTTTTTTCAGTAGTGAAAAGGCTTTCAGGAGCGATCACTTTTCGAATCGTATCGTACCCGATTAGACCGCCTGGGGAACTTCGAGCCCTTTGCTCGGGCTCGGATGGCATGGCTCATGATGTCAAAGGGATATCAAGCTTACACGAGGCACATAGATAGACCGGTTGCCATAAGCAAGGAGAAGCGAACCTGAGGGTGATCGAGCAGAAGGGGAAAGAGAAAGAAAGTTGGGACACCGGAGAATAAGTGTGAACCCCGGTCGCTAAACAGATGACCGGAAATCCAATCCGGTGACCCAACCGTGAAAGACGGTCATGACTCATAATGATGCAGAATTAGTTGTGAAAAAATAAGTTCATAATCGAGCTACAATGTCAGAATGGTGATGTTCCACTGCGTGTGCCCCCATTTCTTCCTCGAGAAAGGCCTGCCGGTGAGCATACCACCACCTCATTGCGGCCTCCTTCTCTTGTCCTCCCACTTTTTCCGAAATTTCAACAAACAATGCTTCCACCAGTTCTTTCCTTGCCTCTTCCGAATCATCTTCCGCCCTCTGAGCGTCACTGTCTGACTTTCGGCCTTTCGTAATGATGTTTCTAATGTCCTCCAAGGCACGAATCATGAGGGGTAAGGGAAGCGAAGAAACAGTGGAAATCAAGGTCAGGTGCAAACGGTGTAAGCGTTGTCTGGAACCAATGTCGGTCCCCTGTGTCCTTTCCAACGATAGCTTCCGAATCACGTCAAGAATCAATGTGATGCAATACCATCCACGTTGGTGCGCCTCGGCAATCGAACCGGAAGTACTTGCGCTCCTGACAAGGGCCGAGTATGCTAACCGTAGTTGTGCCGTACTTAGTCGCCCGTCCTGGGAATTCTGTAGAAGAACGTTAATCTCATGTGAACATGCCAAAATGAATCAGAAGAGGGTGGCGTGACGAATCACAAATTAAACATAAGGTGATCATAGACAACGCATCATCGATGGAAAGCAGTTTAGAAAGTGGGTTAAGGTAACTCAAAGTTCAAAATATCGGCGAGGTGATAGAAGAGGGCATTATACTTACCTCGATCAGAGATTGTGCATAGAATGGGACCATGCAATGGACAAAACTAGTCGAGTCCGTAAGACTGCTGGACATAGAGGCTCGGCCATCATGAGAAACCGGTGTCAGCCGGCGATCAGAATCCACCGATGAAGGAGATTCCAGAACATAACATTGCTGGATTTGCTGGGCGTGTGATGAAAAGATTGACAGCACTACAGAGTGTGCAGACTCATAGGTCTCACGATGTGATGGATCTGAGAGGTACCTAAATGCCTATGGAGTTAGCATAATTTTACCAACGATAGAGATTCAAGAGGTTTGTCGGAGAGAGAGCGGTGAAGTCACATGGAAGACTCTGTGTGCAGACGTGGAAGACGAAACACAAATCTGATCAAGAGGATATCAACGTGTGCGGAGTCAACTGACCGACCATGGCGCCCACATGTGGCACACGCGCTGATTGAGATACTTATTCCAGTATGTCAAAAGATCCCATAAATGTTATCGGACAAAATATGGAGATAAAAGAAGGACATGCTGGAACAACCAAGAAAAGAGCGACAGAATTCGCACAAGGAGTCGGATGGGGCATCATGCCACCGAGAGCAAAAGGAGAAATAGAAGTCGTTGGAACATAGGCCTGGGCACGCCCGAGACTATAAAGAGAAGGGATGATTAAGCGATACTCACGGAGTACACAGGCGCCAGACGTAATCTTTGAGGCATGAGACTCCCAGAGATGGTACGAGTTGTTCGATACAGGATAGCGTGTAAGCAGTCTTCGCCTGCTGGAAGGGTTCCGAATGGGTCATGTCCCCGGGGACGACTGAATATGGGTAGCCCGGGTTAGAAGTTAACACGACAGCAATTCTCGACATACAAGTATCAACACCCAAGTCCATCACCAGTTCTCTAACGAAGCTTTCGCAATGATTGGAATCTCGGTAAAACACTTGATGTTCCCCATATAGCCCTTCAGCAGATAGAACGTCGAGAGCTATATAGAACACTTTGCGTAACTCCACAAAGCCCGGATCGTCGCCGATGGAAGGAGCCAAGACTCCACCAAATTGAGAGACTACGAATGAGAGATGTGATAAGGTCCGTAGAACAGACTTTGCGAGCATGTAGGGCGTGACTTGCGCTTCATTATTTGAGGAGGGCGCTTGTGGTCGTACATAAACGACAGCACCCAGCGCAGCGTCGGACACCATAATTATGCTGAAGAGGAGGGTTTTGAGCATTAACCAGATGGATTTGTACGTGTCTTTCGTGTCGGAAGCTGCGCCAAAACATGATTAGCACCGTGAGATTCTGAACCGAGGACATGGACCATACAAAGCTCGTCTTCGTTTTTTACAGAGGCAAACTCGCTGCCTCTCCAGTCCTGCTCGATATCAGATGCGATCACTTGAAAAGTTCGAATAGTAGTGAAAGCGTCTTGAAGACCTCGTGATGAAGTATCAATCAATAGTTCTAGAGTCAATGCAGTCAATTTTGACAACCCCGCTAATGCGAGCATTACCGGGGACGCGGACAGTATTTGAACGGTTTCTTTGAACGAAGGCGTCCTCAAGAACATGCCTTCGTGGAAAGCATTGGAGATCGTGGAAGTCAAGAACCCTGCAAGAGGAGAAAGCGGCAATGCTTTCAACTTGGCCTTTGGTACTAAAGGTAGTGACTGAGAAGCAATGATCAAAGTCAACGAAAGCAAGGTGTCTGGAATTATACATGAGAACCACTCTGGTCTAGGAATAAAATGAGCCGTACCGTCAATTTTCGGCGAAAACTCCTTCTCCCAGTCACCAGTGTTCGAGTTGTAGACATCCATGACTTCTGCCAATGCAATGACAACTTCGTCTTCCACCTTTCCGTAGCCCGTGTCGGTCTGAGGAAAGTCTTTGATGCCTAAAAGAAGACCTGTGCAACATGCAAGTCTTATCACCGCCCGTCCCCCTTGTAATCCCCTAGCGACTGCTCTAACCCATTCCCGCGTACCTCCCTCCACTCCTTTAGAGAAGATAGCTCGTGACAGGCTCCATCCTTCTTCGGTCGATTTTACCAATGCCCGATGTTTGAGATGAATGGCATGCCTGAAAGCTGTCACGAGGCCTTGGAGTCTCTCGTTCATTGTAGGGTAGGCAAGAAAGTAAGGTGATGACACGGCAGACGCGGCTAATGGTGTCGGACTGGGGAGGTCGACGCTCAGGTGATGAGCCAATGCGGCAATGATTGTTTCGAGAGAAACATTGGGACTCGGGTTTTGTAAATGGGTGAGTAAAAGAGTAGTTGACATCGAGATATCGTTGCAAACTGTTGAAAAGATACGTCAGTTGAATTTCTTACAATGATTTACACTTACAAAAGGTATTTTCTTCAATTAATATTGATTAATGGTCGTTCAGCCTTAGTCACTAGTCTCGCAGTGCAAAACAAACCAATGAGAGAGTTCCTTTGTAACTTCTATCTCCTCGTCTTTCGGGTGAAGACGTCGGCAATCATATCTGGCCGTTGGAATGGAGAATTCACGTGCTTACTTTCACCAGTCACCACGCAACCACTACAGTACTACCGCCACGGTATTCAAGTTTTTTTTGTCTCCCTCGCACTTGATATGCCTGAAAATGCTTCAACGGTAAAGTAATAGCCAATTGTACCTTGTCTTGAACATGATTTAATTTTTTAACCTCATAACCAGAATACTCAGGGTCGTAGACATTTCTTCTTGCAGCACCGTCGCTGGAGCGTATGTGACGGCGCTGAGAAGTGCTGTCGGAGGAAAGCTGACAAGAGAGCAGAGAAGAAAACACAGCCAATATGCCAGCATGCCAGCTTGACCTTGAATCAGTCACACCTGCTGTGTCTCATTGCTCCTTGTACTGCTAAATTGAACATACTGGTGAAATACCTACGACTTAAGGGTTGTGAGACTGCCGCATATATCGATGTAAGCCATGTTCCTGCGATCAAACAAATCGGAATCAGGCTCAAATAAAAGGAGGACAGCAAGAGTGTCAGCCTTAGTTCTCCCTCTTGCTTTCAACCGTTGATCTCCTATTGCTATATCCTGCACATTTGCTATACTATTCTGTGAACTCACGCTGGTCATGATGTTCCAATTGTGCTCTATGTTTCCCTTGCTCGTCGTCATCCTGGAATTCAGTGCACTTATCACTTTCACGAGCGGCCTTCACCTGCAACGTTCCCAGTACCCCGATGCCCAGTCCTCTCCGCTTTCTCGACGTACCGTTTACAATCCAAAGATAACAAGTCCAGATAAGACGACGGTGTGGAAAGTTGGCCAACAGGTTGATGTTACGTGGTATGCTTGTTCGAAAGCTTGTCAGCGGCCTTCGCTTAAATTTGAAAAGGGACCTCCACGGTATTCCCAAGGAGTCATGGAAACAGAATAGCAAGATAGTCCTCGGATGGATAGAACCAGGGAGCCCAAACGAGCACCTTGATCTCGGTCAGCCGTCTTCTTGAATGTTCCCAGTCCCTTTTCTGAACGAGTCATCCAGATCATCCTCTCTTTATTGGAGAGCTCGGCGATAAACGTGCCGTCATTACAGTTCCGAATGTCCCACCAAGAGACAACTACATTGTCGTCGGTAAGTTGCGTTTGCACAGTCAACGGGCCCAGACTCATTCCTCCCTCATGACTTACTAGTATTCGGTGATTCCGGTAATCACAGTCCGACGTTCTCTATCAGACCTTGACAGTACTACCTTTTCATTACATGTTCCGTTTGTCTTCCTGTCTTCTGAACGGTCCGGGGTTCTGCCTTGTGTGTGCGTGGCTGTCAAGCTGATGTGGTTGTCTTAATTTGTTGTGAGGCGTGGAAGTTCTTGTGACGTGAATACTATTGTGCTTCCCTCTCCTCGGTGTGTGTTGTTCTACGTGCACCGTGGTGAGCTCGGACATTTGGGGCAGGCAAGAAAAGATTGGAGGATCGGTTCATGAACATCGAATTGCACGATCCGTCGCCACATTCCAAGCCAAAGTTGTAGGGTACCAGAACTTTTGCACACTGACCGTGGCAGGTTGTTTCTATCTGACAAGTTCACGTACCCACCCTTGAGGGTATCGATGCGTTAATCCCCTAAATCTTCAAACCTTTTGCTTACTCATGTTTTCTGTAGTAACGATGTCTATGCGGACTCGACAAGAACTCGAGTCAAGACGTAGAGCTACAAATACTTTTCCTGGAGAACTTGATTCGATGATACTCGAATAAGGGGCAAGCCTCGTGCTCTAACTCGTGGTCCTTGTACTTTAAAATGCCAAATCAAAAGAAGCTCTATCTTGCTTCTGATTGTTCAAGACTGAGATACAAAAAGGCTGAGGACTTGAGCCAACGTTCCTCATTCTATCGTTCAATCACTTTGCCTTACAGTCGATTTTCCCTCCCTAATTGCAGCATCCTCGTAACTATTCACGTACAATGTTCCTAACTGCCATTGCTTCCTTCTTTTTGCTCGCGGCCAGTGCTAGTAATTGCGTCGCATCTCCTATTGACGCACAATCACTCATCGTGTTCAATCCTCGTATTACTTCTCCCAAGGCTGGTATGGTCTGGGTCCCGGGAACGGCTTATAACGTTACATGGGGTGAGTGGCATAACGGCAACAGGATGGATGTCGTGGTGGTAGTCTGATTTCCTATCTCACAGACACCTCGGACATACCGTATGAAAGACGAGGCACCACTGGCCTGATTCTTTTGGGACACAGTGGCGTCTACAGCGAGAACCTCGACATCGGCAAGTTTTTCCTGGCTACACGGCAGTACTATTTTTCTCACTATATGTTTAACTAGCTCATCCTCTGGCATCGTCCTTCCCTATCGAACAAGGTCACATTCTCGTAACTCTTCCAAAGAAGACAAAATGTCGTGAAGACTACTTTATCGTTTGTAAGTCTAACTTACTCAGAAGAGAACCTCGCATACTACGTTCTCATAATCCATTACGGTGTCAGTGTTCGGCGATTCGGTAACTACATTCTGACTATCACACAAAGTTTCGCTCAATTTCTTCCAGGGAAATAGGTCACAGAAGTTCATGGTTCGACCGCATTAATCGCTCACCTCGTGTTTCCTCTTATGGTCTTCACACTGGATATGATGGACCTGTCGTTTGCTGGTTATCAGGAGAGTATCCTATACCTCTTCAAGCTTCCACCCTTTCCTTTGCATTCTACATACCATACACATCATTTATCTAATGGAGTGACTTCGCTTTCCGTTCTCAAATCAGGACTTGTTATTGTTATCATCGTTGACGCGTCCAAGGGAAATTAGGACGTCGATATCGCCCACCACTGGCACATTCACTCACCGAAATTATCCAACCAACCGTAGCTCGTACGAGTCGCCTTGAACGGTGGGGGGTGGTAATGTCATGATTTAAGTGGGCCCGAATCTATTCTCCTTTTCTTTTGGATTATCTCGCATATATTACTGACCGTAAGTTTGTAGTATGTTCACCTCTGTACTGTTCCTTTTCTTCTCCTATCATGGATACTCTTACATTCACTCCTAAGTTCTTATTCATGATCTGACAAATGATGGCGTTGTGTATTCGAAAAGAAGTTGGTTTTTCATTCTTGTGCCACTGATACTGACGCTGGCAGATACAGCTTACAAGGGCTTGAATCAAGTGGGATATCTTCTACTTGGACCGATAAAGCATCTTTGGGTACCTACCAGTACCGACCGCTTCCCCTAGGATTTCTACGGTAGAATTCGATGTCTAGCACGCATCAAGAAGAGCCCAATTATTGTCTAACTCCTGATGGAAGGGATATGCAATCGATGTATACGCTTCTTACGCGGTGAACCAGCGGCTCTGCCACAGGTCTGAAGATGAGCGGCTATCTCAGCCTCCAAATGTACTATCAGCGTTTATTAGACGAACAACATGGGCGGCCAGGATTACTTGAGAGGACGGAATCACGGCAGGAATGAAGGATCTTGGTGCGAAGAGGAGCAGGGACAAAAAGGCGGCCGTTGTGGAAGACAAGTTTGTCTTGCTGAGTGATGGAGTCGTCGCCTTCAAGACTATTTTTATCAAAAACAACCAGTATTTCTGAGGCAGCAACATATTACAAGGAATCTAAAATTTTCATATAATTCTCTATTCTAAGTTCGGAGAGACCGTTTTTTCTCTCAAAAAAATTACCAATCACTTGTCTGAGGCCCCATAAACTATTCTGAGATCTCTCTATCACATAGGCAATGACGGACACTCTGCAATTCTCAAATTTAATCTCGGATGGTGACCTGGTGTAACACTAGTCAACCAATTACGGTCAAGTATTGTCACACGAAGGGTAAGAGTCTCGCGAGTAGAACTGGTTAAAGTCCTGTAATTGCGAAAGCT
>JABAJX010000046.1:0-15800 GCA_018221735.1 Termitomyces sp. K1Aa
GAAGAAATCTGTAGATATCGTGTTCCATACGGAACGTCATTCGTTAAAGATCTAGACATTTCTTCTGAATTTTATAGCTGGCATGTTGTGCACATGCGAGATCAAGACGGGAGTTTGTGCCTGTGAAATACTGAGCGGCCAGATATGTATTTTGTCCGGAATACCTACATATATACATCTCTTACTTGACATATCAATGGCTTATACGAGTCATGATTGAAGCATACGTAGTGAGGGTTAATGGTATCAATTGGTATTCTACCAAGTCCACATCCTTGTATTCGCCAACATCAGATCGAAGATGGTGAACTAACGGACGGGGGAGGAAGAAAAAATGGTGGGGTAAGAAAGGGACTGTCTGTCCGTCGCATGCTCTAAAAGCAAAAGTCAAAAAAAAGTGTTTGAACGAATGGAAGGGGCAAAGACAGGTCTGATTTATCCGTGAAAGTGTCAGTATGCAGACTCGGAAAGAATCATTACATCGCATAACCATACTGTTCATAATGCAAGGTTAATCATTGTATTGTTGCATGACAGAAATAAGAAGAAAGATACCCACCTCCTTTGGCGTACCGTCAGATGTGAAAGAGGTGACAGAGTTAATGGATGTGTCAGAGATTCTTTTCTGCACAGAGGGCGTGGTAGGGAGTACCAATACCGTAGGGAGGTCTAGCGATTCCCCTGTTCCCGGCCCCTCGGGATCATCGAATGGATTTTTCAACTGCTTCGACATTAAGGTAGGGTCAGGATCAGCAAAGGGGTCGGACATCTCGGTAGGGCTGAGAGCCTCGATAGCAGAGATGGAAATTAAACCAGGGCGTGATATAGGAACATCCAAGTATGGTACGGGCTTCTTACGCATGCTAGATGGGGAGGTGGTAAGAGAACGAGGGGACACAGGACCAGGCGGCGTAGACTCGGACACGGCAGGTACTTGTAACATGTTCGCCTGGCTCATGTAAGCGGGATGCGAGGACGGAGACATGTCCACATTGGAAGACACTATGGCAGAGCCAGAATTTGAGGGGGCATCAAAGTACGGCCTGGAGGTTTCAGGGAGGGATCTCCGAGCTTCCTCACGGCGACGGCGACGGCGCATGAAGCACCAACCAAAAATAACCATGGCAAGGACGATGATGGCAGCACTAACAATACCACCGACCAAAGCTCCACTACTAATGATAAATGTTAGAATTATGTGATATGAAGAGTATGGTCGACCTTTACTTCGATGCACCTTGAATACTACTATTTGTTCCAGTGGACACAGGAACCACAGTGGTGAAAGTGGTAGTCTCTGAGGTCAGGAAAGTGGATGTTACAAGAGTGGTCTGACCATTGGACTCAGTGCTGGTCATTACTGAAGTAGTCGAGAATGTTGTCATTTCTGTGCATGTTGTTATGGAACTTCCGTCACTATCACTGAAAAAAGCCCAGTTAGAGCCCTAAGTAGCAGAAAATAATAGGAGTTAACTTGCGCTAACGGGGTACTGGGCATAGACCTGGTATCACCAATGGAAGGACTGGAGAATCAAAACATTCAGTTAGGTTTTCGGTGAACAAAAATGATGAGATAACTTACAACAAGGATGGCATCGATCCATCAGGATTATTCATATTCTTGGCGTAATCGCTACCACGCACATGCGAAGTTGTTGGCAAAGGAGTACTCTCCACCTGAGTTGAATCTCTTGTGGCACCGGGGGTTGCAGCTGCACCACTCAATAGAGGAGTTACTGTTGTCAAATTGGGCAGACCTCTGGCAGGTGTAGTTACTGATGGTTTGCCACCTGGAACAATTCAAATGGCAGATATCCAAGGGAATGAAACAACAATCTTCGAAACAACCAGAGGAACCCACCTTTCACATCAGGCTTAGTGGGTTGGGGTTGATTGGACTTATCATCTGGACCACCCTTATTGTCATCTTTGTTATTAGATCCTTGTGAGGCTGTGAGGACAATTAATACCAGAGCTGAGAAAATCAAAACTCGCAAGTATGGTACAAATGAAACTCACACTGTGAACCATTTCCAGGCTGGCCATTTGCAGAGGGTTGCTTAGGCTTATCATCTTGACTACCCTTATGATTTTGATCCCCGCCAGAATTGCTTGTTGGTTGAGGAGCTGGGCAGAGTGTTAGTATCACAGTATTGAAGTTAGTGACATCAAAAATGAAACTCACTGATCCCTTTCCCAGCAGGTGGTTGATTGGACTTATCACCCGAACTACCCTTACTGCCACCTTTGTTGTTTGATCCTTGTGAGGCTGAGAACAATTGATATCCAAGAATCAAAGCTAGTATGACACAAATGCAAACTTACATGAACCATTTTTTTGGCTATTTGCAGAGGGTTGGGATTGCTGAGGCTGATCATGTTGACTACCCTGATTGTGATTTTTGCCAGAATTGTTTGTTGTTGGTTGAGGAGCTAGGCAAATTTAGTACTATGGTATTGAACTGAGTGACAGCTAAAATGAAACTCACATGCCTGACCCTTATTTTGACCCTTATTATCATTGTTGTTGCTTGATTGGTGTGGTACTAGAAAGAGGTGAGTATTACACAATCAATGCTAGTCACTGCAACAGAAGACAAACCATCAAAGGGTTTCAAGACTGGACTAATGATATGACCTAATAGGCCACTATTATTGTTATTATTGCTATTATTGTTTGATTGCTGTTGGGCTGGCAGCATTGAAAATTGACATTGAAGATCAGAGTTCATGGAGGCAAAATATACTCACATGAACCTTTTCCCTGGCTGCTTGGAGGGGGTTGAGGGGGTTGAGATGGATTAGGCTTATTATTCTGGCTACCCTTGTCATTACCCTTGTTCTGTGGCACTGGAGACAATTGGTATCATAGTATCAATGCTACTTACTGAGCAAAACATAAGACTCACACAAACCACCCAAGGGCCCTTTGACAATTGGACTGATAATGTTACCTAGACCTCCCTTACTGTTGTCTTTGCCATTTTTGTTTGGTTGTTGTGGGGCTGGAGCCAGTCATGGTTAACACTGTTACAGGATCAAAACTATTGAAGTGAAAAACCTCACATGGACCATTTCCTGAACCATTCGAAGAGGGTTGGGATTGATTGGACTTGTTACCTTGGTTACTGTTATCATCATTCTTGCCATGTGTTACTGAACACAGTTAACACATTACAATCAAAGCAAGTCATTGTAACAAAAACAATACTTACAAATGCTGCCCAAGGGCTTCAAGAATGGATTCAAGATTCCAATGCCTTGACTACTGTTATTCTTATCTTTACCATTGTTTTTTTGTTGTGAGTCTGGATACAATATTAGAAATCAAAGCCAGTCATGGCAAAAATCAAAGTCACCAGAACCATTCACTGCAGGGGATGAGGATTGATTGGATTTACTATTACCCTGATTTCCGTTTGTCACATGTGAATGTGGCGGGGCTGGGAACAGTTGATATCTTGAGTTCAAGACAAAACAGCAAATTAGCACTCACAAGATTGTCCTTGTGCATTTGCAGGTGCTTGGGGATGATTGGAATTATTCCCACCCTTACTATTGTCACCTGTGGCATTTGAATGTTGCAGAGCTGGCAACTTGGCTCAGTATCTCAGAATGACACCAAAGATGTAACTCACATGAACTCTTGCCTTGGCCATTTCCAGGGGATTGGGATTGATTTGACACAGTACCACCCTTATTTCCGTTCACGACTTGCGAGGCTGAAACGAACAGTTCATTATCTAGAATCAACAAGTGGTGGGAAAGAATGAATCTCACGGGTACTTTTTCCTTGGCCAGTCACGAAGGGTTGGGATTGATTAGACTTGTTATCACCCTCGCTGCCATTCGTGGCAGCATTCGACGGTGCTAGAGACAGTTGATCGTATCACAAATTCAAAGTTGGTGACAGCGAAAATTGAACTTACGAGAACTCTTCCCTTCGCCATTTGACGGGTGTTGGGACTTGTTACTACCCTTGTTATCATTCGTGGCACTCGATTGTTGGGAAGCTGGAGATGATTAGTATGACAAAAAACAAAGGACGGTAAAATCTTACAAAAAGCTTTTCCCGAACCATTTGCAGAGGGCTGGGGTTGATTGGGCTTGTTACTTTGATCACTCTTATTGCCATTCACATTGCTCGATTGTTGCGGGGCTGGCGACGGCCCAGATACGTATCACATATTTGATGCTGGTGGTGGCAAAAATGAAACTTACCCGAACTTTTTCCTTGGCCATTCGTAGAGGGCTGGGATTGATTAGACTTGTCACCACCCTTGTTGTCATTCGTGGCGGTTGGCTGTTGCGTGGCTAGGGACGGTCGGTCGTATTACAGAACTGAAGTTGATGATGGTAAAATGAAACTCACGTGAACCTTTTCCTTGACCATTCGACGGAAATTGTGGCTGATTGAATTTATTATCACTCTTGCTACCATTTGGTCTATTCGATTGTTGCGTGGCTAGGGATAGTCAGTATCTCATCACATAATCAGAACTAGTGACAGAGAAAATGACGCTCACAAGAACTTTGTCCCGGGCTATTCGCTGAGGGTTGGGGTTGATTAGCCTTATTATCTTGCCCACCCTTCGTCGTACTGGACTGTTGCGGAGCTGCGGATGTTTAGTATCACAGAATCAAAACGAGTGAAAGAAAAATGAAGCTCACAAGGACCTTTTCCCGAACCATTCGCAGAGGGTTGGGGTTGATTGGCCTTGTTACCTTGACCGACCGCCGTCGTACTGGGTTGTTGCGGGGCTGTGGATATTTAGTATTGCAGAATCACAATAAGCATAAAAAATGAAGCTCACAAGAACCTTTTCCCTGGCCCTTTGCAGAGGGTTGGGGTTGATTAGCCTTGTTATCTTGACCGCCCTTCGCATTACTGGGCTGCTGTGGGGCTGCGGTTGTTCAGTACCACAGAATCAAAAGAAGTAACAGAAACTCACAAGATCCTTTTCCTGGGTCGTTCGCAGAGGGCTGGGGTTGATCGGGCTTGTTATCTTGACTACCCTTCACGTGACTGGGTTGTTGCGAGGCTGCGGTTGTTCAGTACACAGAATCAAAAGAAGTCATAGAAAAATGAAACTCACAAGAACCTTTTCCTGGGCTATTTGCAGAGGGCTGGGGTTGACTAGCCTTGTTATCTTGACCACCCTGTGTAGTACTGGGCTGTTGTGGGGCTGGGAATGTTAAGTAAGTGTCATCGAATCAAAGCGAGCGACAGAGGAAAAGCTCACAAGAACCTTTTCCTTGGCCATTTGCCGGGGGTTGAGGCTGACTAGTCTTGTTGTCTTGACCAGGCTGCTGTGGGGCTACGGTTGTTTGGTATCACCGAATCAGAACGAGCGACAGAAGAAATGAAGCTCACATGAACCTTTACCCGAGCCATTCGCAGAGGGTTGACCGACCGTCGTAGTACTGGGTTGTTGGGGGGCTGCAGATGTTTAGTATCACCGAATCAAAAAAGCGACAGAAGAAATGAAGCTCACAAGAACCTTTTCCCGAGCCATTCGCAGAGGGTTGGGGTTGATTAGCCTTGTTACCTTGACCGCCCGTCGTAGTACTGGATTGTTGTGGGGCTGTGGATGTTTAGTATCACATAATCAAAACGAGTGAAAGATTAATGAGCTCACAAGAACCTTTTCCCGAGCCATTCACAGAGGGTTGGGGTTGATTGGCCTTGTTGTCTTGACCACCCTTCGTAGTACTGGGCTGTTGTGGGGCTGAGAATGTCTAGTATCACAGAAACAAAGTTGACGACAGAAAAATTCGACTCACGAGGACTCTTTCCTTGGCCATTTGCCGATGGTTGGGACTGATTGGGCTTGGTAACTTGGGCACCCTTATTGGCATCTGTAGTGCTCGATTGTTGCGGGGCTTGGGACGGCCCAAGTCAATATCACAAACCAAAGTTAGTGGCGACGAAAATGAAACTCACGGGAACCTTTGCCTTGGCTATTCACAGGAGGTTGGGGCTGACTGGACGTATTACCACCCTTATTGGCATTCGTGGTGTCCGGTTGTTGCGGGGCTGGGAACGATTGATGTCAAGAAATCAAAGCTAGGGAGCGAGAACGAAAATCAGGAACCTTTTCCTGAGCTATTCCCAGAAGGTGGGGATGGACTAGACTTGTTATTCGCAGTGGGTGATTGTTGCGGGGCTGAGGACGGTGATTATCACACGGAATTAAAACTAATGACAACGATAAAAAACCCACAGGAACCTTTTGCTGGACCATTCGAAGGGGGTTGGTTGGCCTTGGTATCTTGACTACCCTTACTGACATCCTTGGGGCTTGATTGGGGTGGCGCTAGGGATGGTTACTATCAGAGAGTTGATAACAAGCATGGAACTTACGAGCACTCTTGGGACTACTCCCCGCATTCGATGCCGCTTGTGGTTTATCTTGCTTTGTACCACCTTTCGCCGCTTCCGGAGCGCCTGCAGGAACATAATGAGATAAGGCCGAAACAGACGCAATCATGGAATTAGTTGAGGGGAAAGATCCACTACAGATCCATATGTATAGATGGGATACAATGGGACTTACCGCCAGGGGACGTTGAGGACTTGTTCTGTGCAGGAGTAGGCGCTTGTCGCCGCCAGGACGGAGCTAAAGGAGGCATAAAAACGAAGGACGAGAAAGAAAACGAAAGAAAGAAGGAAGTGGACAAAGGCAAAA
The DNA here is from genome assembly GCA_018221735.1 of Termitomyces sp. K1Aa. Lineage (NCBI taxonomy): Eukaryota > Fungi > Basidiomycota > Agaricomycetes > Agaricales > Lyophyllaceae > Termitomyces > Termitomyces sp. K1Aa. Next base: position 6,690 of record JABAJX010000046.1, read on the forward strand.
AGAATGTTACTTGGGACCGAGATGTCTTTCATCAAAACTAGTCCAGCTGTTCAACAAAGTGATATTATGATGCCATTGACATAGGCCGAAGGCAGTTGGGGGCACCGATCTTTGACGGTTACCAGACTACGAGACATTAAGTAATTGACATATCTGACTTCATCAGCGCATGCTCTGTGATATGTGCGCGTTACTGTGTATGCGAGATAATTAGGTCGCTAGTAAGAGAACTTGACCGAACTTGAAGGATTATGAGTTGAGGCTTTGCCGACCGTCTATATGTTATCGCTTTTGTTCCTATGGACCAATAGCCACAGGGCATCGTGTGATGTGGTAGAAAGGATGGTTTTTCGGGACAGTACTGTATGTACTCAAAAGTAGCTGTCAATCTGTCAAAAATCTTCACTGTAATCAATAGGTAACTCACTACCAATCTGATAGAGCAGAACAGCAATGTCTGTATTCAAAGGGTATGTGTCAGGTAAGACTATAGTTGGGTACTCGGAAGGATTTTTGGAAACTTGTGCCAGTCATTACACAACGTATCCATGGTACAGTTACTCGGAGAGGTTACGGTTGTTCTGGAACAAGCCGATGTGCGCATGATGATTATGTAATCCGGCGGGACGGGAATCTCTGGGAAGCATCAGAATGGTTGTGGATAACCTTCTGAAAATCTATGTAAGTTCGACGTTCGTGCTCCCCCACCCCAGTCGATTGCAAACAACAGAGGGGGCCACAATGAAGGAGGTACATATACATCAACGATCAATGTCACCAATCATCGGGATACTAAATGTCATGAGACCACACGATGTACTTATGCAGGGTCCAAGTACTTATTGGGAGGCAGGAAAGGCAATCGCGAGTCTCGAAAGCTTGATCATTTGTCCACTGGTATTCATTGAGAACTACAACGTTCAACTACAATATTGTGGTAAACCTGAATGGATCCCAAACGTGTTAAAAATAGAACTGAGGTCGCGGCTCATAACAGAATAATTTGAGGGGCCGTGCAACTGCGACATACATATGAAGGTAGACTGAAAAAGCTTTGTGCTACCAGCCATACAGGATCTACCGGCATGTACGGAAACCTCCGGGCCCTTACTAATGGCTGCTCCAATGACCACGGAAGAACCGCAACATCGGCTCACCATAGTGCTGCCGTAACTGCGACGAAGCTTCTATCTTCCAAATCTGAGCACAAGTTGTTCAAATTCAGGTCCGCCCATGCTCCTCAAAACTGGTGCCGACCCACTTCGGGAATTCCCAAAGGAAAAGGTAGCGACTGAGCAGTAAGCGTTGACGGTCGGAGTGGTCCGACTTCTGACCCACGGATGCGATTGACGAGAGAGTTGGGAGGAGACACGCTGAGAGTTCGCAGTACTTACTCAGAGACACGACTAGTCTCCGTTGTCGAGGCAACGGCGGTGGGACGAGGGAGAGTAGATTAGCAACTTCGAGGTACGGATCTCGATACGATCGCTCACGTGGCACCAGTGCGATGGAAGCTTCCTGGATTCTTTTCCTTTACGGCTGGCTTCGTATTTATTTTGTATCGCTTTTCTACACTTGTATTTGTCTCTTTGTCCTGTTGTATCTCCACCGCTGTTCCCAGCACCATGAAAAAAACTAGGCCAGAACCCTTCAGCTCACTACGGCGGCGCTCTCTGTCTGATCCACTTGCCGCTGCCCTCCTTCCGCCGCCTAATGAGTCTCCCATCCAGCGCGAGGTTCGAATTAAGGCCGAATCTGACGCCAGAAAGATCAGCGAGGGTATAGATGAGATGATCAGGCGAGAACGTGCTCGGAAGAAGAAAGCCAAGGCAGACGTCCAGGTCCTACTTCTCGGCCAGTCTGAGTCTGGTAAAAGCACGACTCTTAAACGTGAGTTTACCCCTCAATCTCGCTCTCGTTTTGTTTCCTACGTCGAGTGCCCAAATGCGTGTTACTGTGGCGTGGGGAGGGTCGTCCTCATGTCTATTGCAGGCCTCGTAAGTTATCATCCCATCATGTTTTTTCTGACCTTCCACTCACGTCAATACTTCAGTCCCACGTGTCTTAAGATCCAGATAACGAGAAGAGAAATGATTGTCATTGCCATGATGGACCGAAGGGCAAGGTTCCTCGCCATTCCTGTGTTTCGTGGACCGTGGCACCTGCGGTTTTAGACTCGGCAGCTGACGTGGTCATATTCCAGAATTTCAACTTCTTCATGCACCCGCAGACTTTCGTGCTGGGCGAATGGCATGGCGAACCGTAATCTATCTAAATTTAGTCAGGTCTATAACAAGGTCAGCTCCTCGCATTGCTTTTTTTTTCAAAATTGCTCAATCATGTATATAGAATATTAGAAGCACTTAGTCCAGAGTCGGATAATATTGACGACCATGACGATGACGATTTGGAAACAGCTTCTGTCATCATCACTTCGAGTGGGCGTCCACCCTCAGCTATAAGTGGTACACAAGTTCCCAATTATGACTCCTATCGCATCCGCTTAGCACCGCTCGCTGAGCTGGAAGACCGCCTAACTCATATGCTTTCATCGCCTGACGAAGAGGAACCTACGCGTCTCTCCCCTTTTTTCAATGGAGACCATTATGTTCATATCAATAGCTATCAGCATTATTACTCCTTTCCTAGGAATGGTGCTCGACCTACACTTCCCATATCTATTACTCATGATAATTCTCCGATATCTCCACTAACTGCCGTAAACTCTAGCTATGGTTATGATTTTACACCACATTCGATTGCCAAGTCCAGAGCGAAGGAGGTGACTGTGCGCGCCCAGTCGAGTTGGAAGCGGCCATTCAACTTCGCAGGGAACTCGAGGAGTCCGAAGACCCCTAATTCTGGCGAGATCGATGGGTGGTGGGAAGATCCTGATGATCCTGTGCATGTTCTTAATGCTTGCAGCGGCGCAATGCAGGAGCTCTGGAAAGATCCTAGAGTTAAACAACGCTTGCGAGAAAAACGGATACGGCCGGAGGAAATTAGCGGCTTGTGCGTAAATATTTTTTTGCTCGGTTCATGTTTTATACAAACTCATCTCAACGCAGCTTTCTTGACGACATTCCACGAATTACAGCCAAAAAATATTTCCCTACGGATTGTTCGTCGACTTTTGTGTTTCACTCTTTAGTTCCAGCTGATCTGTTTTTACAGCGGATGTGCTTAAGGCACGACTGAAAACCACGGGTGTCGTGGAGCACGCTTTCACAGTTCCATCCGGGAATAATCAGGGAGTCCAGTGGCATATCTACGATGTCGGTGGGTCCAGGAACCAGCGACAGGCATGGGCGCCATACTTTGACGACGGTATGTCCCTAACCAATTCAATGCCAGTTACTCCTTTCAATCGGCCCGTGAAATCTGTCCAATAGTTACTGATGTGTCCGTCGCAGTTACTGCCATCATCTTCCTGGCGCCCATTTCCGCGTTTGATCAGGTTGAGTTCATCTCTATCCTTCCAATTTTAGGATGTGACTTACAGGAACATAATGTACCTCATTAGGTCCTGTCGGAGGTATAACCGTCTTTGATTCTGTTTCAATTCTGTATTAATTTCATCGTTCTGGATATAGGACTTCCGTGTGAACAGACTAGAAGACTCCCTGCTCTTATGGAAGGATGTGGTGTCGAACAAGCTGCTTTCAAACGTCAGCTTGGTGCTGTTTCTGAATAAATGCGACCTTCTAAAGGTATTCATATCTAATACGCTAATAACTCCACTGCGCTTTCACTACTAACCATTTTGCGTTAGGCAAAGCTAGAAGCAGGTGTTAGACTCAATCGACACATGATCAGTTATGGAGACAGAAGTAACGATTACGAATCAGTGTCAAAATGTATGTCATCCTAGCAATAATTGCTATGATAACGACTCACCATGATTCAGACTTCCGACATAAGTTCGCTGCTTTACATCAGAGTTACACACCCAATAAGGAACGCGAGGCGTACAGTGCGTCATTTGAATCCTTGTCGTCCGAGATGAACGAATCATAACTTTAATCGAAATATAGTTCACCTCACTGCCGTCACCAATACACAAAGGACGACAATGATCATCGCAACCGGTACGTTCTATTTTCCAGAAGGAAACGACTTTTTTGAGAAGGTCTACCTAGTTCGGGACATCATCATCAAAGTCAATCTCCGTAACATGAGGCTCGTATAAGTTTGCGATGCCGATCCGTCCTTGCTGCGATCCCACCACTTTCCTCCCATCAATGGACTATGAAAAAGTCTACTAATGTATCTGTTTCTTGTACGATATATCATCAGACCACGGACCTCCAATCTTTTCTCTATCTTATCCTCGCAGGCCTCCCTCATCCCATCGTTAATTCTCAATGCTTTTGTGGACTAAAACATTCTGAACTCACACTTTACCTGCACTATGTAACACCCCGATATAATTCCTTATACTAGTGATATCTTTACCACTTTACTCTGCTTTTTACCTTCTGACTTAATACAATCTTTATGTTGACTTGATCTGAATTGTCATGAATGTTGCGCTTCCTTTTCCTAGGAGCATTCATGGTAGGAAGATGTTTCTTGACTTCTACGGCCTCAGGGGTAGCCATCTGGAGCAGTCGACCCCTTTACTCGTAACCCGGATCCAGATATCCTTCCCCCAAGCCCTCATACGAGCCACAGGCGCCATCGAAGCTTGATTGTCACACGGATCTTCCTGACTTCGGAACGTCTGGAGAGCTCGGGTGTACTCGTGGCGCGTCGAAGTTGTTGGTGGAACCCAGTTTCAGTGAAGGTATCGCGACATGTTTGCAAATTCTTTCGCGCTTTATAATCGGACACGCTCAGCACCGTCTCAACATCCAGTAAGCCCTTCCTGACGCGCTACAGAGATTATATCGGATAAGACAGACTGACGCGCCCATTCAGATGCTCCCGCTGCCATCGGTCCCTATGCACAGGCTGTCAAGGCCGGCGATCTGCTTTTCCTATCGGGATGCATCCCTCTGAACCCGAAGGGTGAGCTCGTGGGCGAGGGGGACGTTGTAGCACAAACCAAGCAGGCCCTCGCTAACCTCAAAGCCGTCATCGAGGCAGGTGGATCTGAACTTGGAAAGGTCGTGAAAACCACTGTGAGTTTTGCCCTTTATTACATCTCCATGTTGGGAATGTAAAATGTTCTAATGGGGTTTTTGGTGCGATGCAGGTGTTCCTCAAGTCGATGAACGACTTCGCCACCGTCAACGGTATCTACGCTGAGTTCTTCGGAAAGCACACTCCTGCACGGTCTGCTGTCGAAGTTGCACGTCTTCCAAAGGATGTACTGGTGGAGGTCGAGGCTATTGCTAGGTATGTGGAGGTCGTTGATACTCAGGAAACATCTAATCCAATCGTACTACCAGCTTGAAGTGAAGGAAATGCCAAACTATTATCGAGTACGATGAATAATAATACCTCCCGGATTTGATCAAAAAGAAATCAGAAGAGATTATCAACCTTGTGTGGCTTCTGAGCATCGCTTCCGAAATTTTCAAGTTTCGAAGCTGCAAGTTTCCGCTTCAATAGTCAGAATGAATCCCTGATCGTATTTGACTACGTGTAAATGGTCACATAGCCTCAATCAAATCCTTTAATCTTGTCTCGTCTAGTATCTCGAAGCCCGATGGTGTAACCTGCAATGTTAGCTCAGTAGAAGAACTTAAGAACCAAGAACGCAGGGTGTACCTGTGCCAGCTGAACATTGTGGTGATCCAGTTTTTCCTCCATAACTTGTTTTAGAACACGTAAGTTCAGTATGTGGGCTTCTCGGAGTGTCATTTGCTACCAAAGAAGAGTTGAGATTCACTGCCACATAAGATCACAACATTCACCTTATGCCATTTATCTTGAAGCTCGCTCTGCGCAGCCTCTGAACCTGAACCGATGGCCTTGGCATCGTACCGCACGAATGTTCCTGAGGGGTCCGTATGGTATCTCCAAGGACAAAATAATAAGATCAAAGAGACAGAAAAGAGTGGCAATACTCACAGTTGGGGCCCGAGTTCGTCGATCCCTGCAATCAGAAGCGCCACTCCAAACGGTCGACTCATCATAGCCTCCTCATCGTGGACACTCTCTCCAAACCTCAAAGCAAGGTCACACACAGCTTGCGTCACACTTTCCACCTTAATCCGTTCATCGTATGTAAAAGCATGGTTTTGCGCTGTGACGCGAGCGTGGTCAATCATGGTACGGGCGTCTGCGGTCAGACCAGACATAGCACAACCAAGGTGGGTATCGATCTCCATTATCTTTTCGATGGAGTTGGATTCAAGTAGGGGAGATTGTACACGCTTTTCAACGGCCAGAACTACACCCTCGGGCGTCCGGATACCGACGGTTGTTGAACCCAACTGTTAACAGCACTGTCAGAATATTTGCCTCCGTTGAGGCATGCTTCTCGGCACACCTTGATGGCTTCAATGGCATATTCGACTAGAGAGGCGATGAGTATCAACATTCTCATAATATTTCTCAAGGTTAAAAGATGGCTTCGCAACAAACCTTGAAAGAGACGACCTTCTGGCGAGAATGTGTTAACACCTCGGTCTACAATACCAGAAGACTCAGCAAGATAACTCAGGTTTCCGCAAGAGTACGAACCGTATTCTGAACGCGTCAAAAACATGTCGATTGCAGATTATAAACAATACAACGAGGTAGGAATGGAATCTAATGAACGATAGCTTGCGTGTTCTCGACGCGCGTTCGACTGATCGTGGGAAGCTTTCACCGATCTTATCTTTCAATTGATCTTATCGCTCTTTCTTTCTGCAACCTCATCAACGTGCACCAAAAGTTCAAACGTTCATTGTATGCGGAGTGCCTTATCTAAATAAGTTGGATTTGTGCCCTCTCTTACGACAACTACCATGGCTTCCACAGAACTGACGAGCACAGATCTCGAAACCATTTTGCAGTTTACTATCCAGTTAGCCAAGACCGCAGGAAAGTTGATTCTTGAAGGTTCCCAGGCGATCCAATCAACCTCCCATGACAGTGTCAACGAAAAGAAGAATGCGGTAGATCTAGTTACAGAGTACGATGTGAAGGTTGAGGAGTTAGTGAAGAAGGAGATCAAAGAGAAATATCCCGACTTCAAATTGTGAGTCGTGCACATGGTTCACGATGTTATTTTTAATTGACTCCTCCTGACAAAGCATTGGGGAAGAATCTTACTCTGCTGGCGTGCGACCTCCTCTAACCGACGAACCTACATACTGTGTAGATCCCATTGGTGAGATGAATCGTGTGAGGTCAAGAGAAAAGCTAATCTGCAACAGATGGGACAACGAACTTTATTCATGGGTTCCCCTTCGCTTGCATTTCACTAGGGCTAATCTACAAACGTCGTCCTGTCCTGGGAGTCATCTACAATCCATTCTTAGACCACCTTGTCCGTGTTTCCATTTTCTTGCTTGACTGAGCTCATATAGTCAACAGTACTCCGGCCTCAAAGGACAGGGATCCTACCTCACTCGTGGCTCTGCATCTCCTCTTAGATTGCCCCTCTCATCTCAGCCCAAGCCCCTTCCTTCGCTTTCCAAGGCTGTTGTCGGTATGTAAACTCATTGTCTTCATATATCTCATTCACCCTTGCCTCGATGCTTCCAGCTGTGGAGTGGGGTTCAGATCGTTGTGAACGAACGATAACTGCCAAGGCTAGTTCGTTCGCTCGTCTCGCAGGCAATCCTGTGCAGGGTGTAGTTGGAGGAAAGATGGCCCACTCGCTTCGATCCATGGGTAGTGCGGCCTTGAACTTTGCGATGGTGGCTCAGGGTGGTTTGGATCTCTACTGGTCAGTCTCTGGATAGCGAAACACAAGTCCTTATGTCATTTTTGGATCCTTTTATTATAGGGAGATCGGCTGTTGGCCATGGGATGTTTGCGCTGGCATCGTCATTGCGCAAGAGGCAGGAGGACTTGTCACTGGATCCCATGAAGCATTTGCTACCACTGTCTCGTCCAGCACATTTGGTGATGTTACAGAGGAGATCCTTACAGGGAGGAAATATATTGTAGTACGAGCGATCTCAGGCAACTCGGTACGTTGGAGCATGCTGTCTGTCACTTCGCAAATTTTGATGGTCATTCTGTTCGTAGGGTGAGACCGGCACTGAAGCACAGAAACGTATCATCAAAGAATTTTACGAGAGTGTAGAGGACGTACCCACGAACTAATTGAATTTTAATCACTATATATTATGATATTGCGCATATGGATCATCAATCATCACTCTAAAACTCGTACTCTTGTCACCAGCCTGTCCAAGTTTTGTGGACATGCGCAGACTGGTAACGAGCCTACTGAACTTGAAAATTCTGAAACTTTGGCTCCGTTCTCTCAAGTATGTATGTTCATATGTGCTGAGAGGAATGACGTCATAAAGCGGGAGCAAACGCTTGCGGCTCGGATTCCGAATCTCCGATCTTAGCGAGTAGCGTATAATGTCACACGGTACATCCATCTCTCGAAATTCTTGGTCATGAGGCGCGCCCATCGTAAACCGTACTATGTATCTTCCTCCGTACGTATTTGTACTCCGCTCTAAGGCGCTTTACTGTAAGTACATCCTGTGAATAGAGAGAAAGGGAGCCAATGATCCACATAAACTCAGAATTTCCGAGTCTCGACAGAACAGTAGTTTCCGCTTAAAATGGATGGCAGAAAATATAGGACAATTGACAATCTCTGCCACATGTACATTGTACCTGCTGGCCGGCCGCCGAGGTCAGAACGCCCATCCACGAGGAGATTCCAACGCGATTAATATTGGCACCCGCAGACCCATACATTGCCCAGAAGTTTTGTGGATAACATACGTATCGTTCGTTGCTATCTACCGTCATTTGTGCTCTTCTGCGGACCGACCGGCGGACCGCCTCATCAGCTGATACTTGCCTTGGCGTAAAGGAGACCGACTTAAAATGAGGAAGCACGACGCGTGACATTCCTTGCTTCTAAGTATTCTGCGCTTTTTTGGCTAGAGCTCGAAGGTGCTTTGGTATGGCCGGGGCACTGCCAAGCAATAAGAGAGCTATCCAGCTTGCCATTTTCATCGCGTTTGGTATGTCTGCCGT
>JABAJX010000046.1:15912-29962 GCA_018221735.1 Termitomyces sp. K1Aa
GGTAAGCATTTAGCCTACCGATCGATAGGACAAGTAAGTATCTCGAGCACCCTTCTCTGATCAGGCAAACTAACTTAATGCACTACAGTATTCAATACATTCCTAGGCTTCCTATTCGGATATGACATTGGTGTCATTTCAGTCAGTCTCCCGTCTTTCAAGGAAATAACAGCAATGAACCGATAATTAGGGATGTTTGATTATGCCCGACTTCATTGATCGTTTCGGAGAGATAGGCCCCAACGGAGAAAAGTTCCTATCAAGTTCCAGGCAGTCCATTATAACATCCCTTCTATCTGCTGGGTATGGAGGATTCTACTCTGCCAAGATTGCTACTGAATCCAGGTTTCTTGCTTTGCAGAACGTTCGTGTAAGTACATACCTTCTTTTGCTACTGTTCTCTTTAAGTCTCGAAGTGGAGCACTAGGTCAGGCATTCACCTCGGATCGTTTTGGGCGTCGCGGTTCTATCCTCATTTGGGCTGCTATTTTCACAATCGGAGTCGCAGTACAAACGGGTACAACATTTTCTGTCGTCCAGATTACGATTGGTCGCTTTATTGCTGGACTTGGTGTCGGTGCACTCTCAGGTATGGCAGGCTCGGAAACATCACTTTTTGTTTTACTCAATACCATGAATACACACTAGCAATCGTCCCATTGTACAATGGTGAGACGGCGCCGAAAGCACTCAGAGGTACTTTGTTAGTACTTTACCAGTTGCAAATTATCATCGGGTATGATTCAGAGATCCCTGCGTTCTACTTCTATTTCCAGCTCATGCTTACCTCCTTAGAATATTCCTGAGCTACATACTTGATCTTGCGACTCACAATGTTCCAAATTCGGCTTCTTGGAGGGTGCCTGTTGGACTCCAAATGGTTTGGGGTCTCATTCTTCTATCAGGTATCTTCTTCCTGCCCGAGTCGCCGTATGTCCAATTCATTGTACCAAGTAATTCTGAAAGATTAACCTGATCCCAAGTCGTCATCTTTTGGGACTTGGCAAAGAAGGCGAAGCTCGGACAGTTATTGCAGATTTGAATGGAGTCCCTGAGAGTGACCCCGCCGTTGACGAAATTCTTGAAGAGCTTAACTTTGGCATCAGGGCAGAAAACGAGGGAGGCAAGGCGACCTGGGCGGAATGTTTCTCCACTAGAAACAATTTATGGAAGCGCACTGCGAATGGTATGATGCTACAATTCATCCAGCAACTCAATGGGCAAAACTTCTATTGTACGCCACAGCGCTCGGTATCGATATTCCTCGACTGACATGACTTCTAGACTATTATGGGGACACATTCTTCCAGAGTGCAGGAACCGAGTGAGCACATTCTTCACTTACGATCTATTTTCCTCAGGTTATCCAGGTTATCTCCCTATGTCATTCAAGTGATCCTCGGCGCAGTTTCTGTTGTGGGAACCATCCCTGCACTGGTATGTCAAGCTTCTCCTGCATCAAGAGTGTACACTGGCTTATCCTTCTCCGTAGCGTTTGATCGAGACTTGGGGGCGACGTCGCGTGAGTCGCCTATTGCAAAAAATATCTTTAGTCTCTGACACGACCCTGACAGTCTCTCCTTACGGGAGCTCTTCTCGAGGCTGCCTGTTCACTCATTGTTAATTTCCAACACCTCAAAGTTTTTGGCATGACTAATTGACCGGTACATTCCAGGCTGGCCTTGTTGGTCACTTCACACTTGCGCCGATAAATACACCAAAAGCGTTGTTGACTTCTAACAACAAACGAGGAGGTGAATAGGCAACTTGAACGTTCTTGATTCACTTGTAGCTTATATCTCTTCCACTTTAGGTGATACACTTATAGCGTTTGCCGTGCTGCACGTTTTCTCCTTCTCAATATTCTGGGGCCCAACCCCGTGCGTTGATCCTAGATTTTCAATTTATTTGTCAAATCTGACATTTTTTCAATATTATAGGTGGGTTTATCTCGGTGAATCTTTCCCCCTTCGGGTCCGCCCAAAAAGTATTGCTTTGGGCAGCGCAACCAATTGGTGAGTCCCACCTTCCGAGCTCTTCTGTGGCGAATGCCGATCCCTATAATTCCTCATTAGGCTGTGGAATTTCCTGTTGTCATTCTTCGCACCCAGGATTGCTCAACGGTTCGTGATTTTCTCCATGGTGTCATTCAGCAATTCAGCACAGCACGTCCATCAGCATCGGACCACTCATTCTACTGATCTTCTTCGGCATGCTTCTCTTCGGTTACGTCTATGTCTATTTGTTCATCCCCGAAACCAAAGGCCTGAGTCTCGAAGAGGTAAGGAATGTCACCATCATATTTTGACAGGAGACTGACTGCGTGGGTATCACTATTTCAGGTTGACGAGTTATATCGGTCTGGAGTCAAACCTTGGAACTCGACCAACTGGAAACCGCATCTTACTGATCAACTCCACAAGGAGCACTCTGCTGAAACGAAGATGGTTGAAGTCGATGGAAAGGAAAGCGCGTAGGACACTCCTACGTACTAATCATTGATGTATGATGATATTTGAAAGACATCACACGAGTCTCATGTTATAACCACTACCTTTACATTGCTAAGGTGACGGTCCCTGACCCCGAAGTAAAAGATACGCTGTACGCTCCGGCATTAAATGACAAGTTTGTCGTAGGTTTGAGAAGAGTAATTCCGGAAAGTGCGGCCTTTTGTTCAATCACCAAGCGACCACTAGGTGCACTCGCAGCACCTGTAACACCATCAGGAACTGCGGTTATAGTGACGGTTACTGTTCGAGCTGATGGATTATACGAGATCAAGGAGAATGCACCAGCATCTACCGACAAGAGTGTTCCAAGTGGGGCAATGTAGACACGCCGACGGGCAGAGTCACGTATTTGTACTTGAACGGAAGGTGAGGTGGATATAACGTTCCCTCCGAAGGCTTGCCATCCAAAGTCTGGGTGATTAACGATGAAAGTTCCGATTCCCATGGAATGTCCGGAGAAATTGGGACCATAGTCTCCAGAGTATCCGTCCCATTTCAGGGTATCTGCGAAAGAGTGGAATGATGCAGATGCAAAACCACCTTGATCGATATTCGAAAGCGGGCCGCTGAGACCGCCATACCCCACACGTAGAAGGTAGTAATCAGCCGGGGAAGTTTCAAAAGCTGATATTAAAGGCAGAGCATTCAGACCACTCCCGTAGTGATGGATCTGACGCTCAATTCGTTGCAATTTTCCTCCGTAGATATTGTCCCTGGCCAGCGAAGGAATCAGAGCCTTGAAGCTTGCTCGTCAAGTAAACTCACCAGTAACGTCGAGCATTTCCGTTGTATCCCCAATGCGGGATGAGGGGTTGATATGCCAGGATTGAGTTCAGGGCATTTGTGGCAGTCGTCGTGTCATTAAAGTATGTGGCCCATGCATAAACGCCCTCTTGGCCGGTAGAATCCCACGCCATCTCAGACCCAAATCTTTGCAAGACCATTCTTAGAAGAAGCAAAGACGTCGATTGATATTTACGCCACTTACGGATATCGTTCTCCTGCCCAAGAGGTTTCTCTGGCCCTCATTCTGCTTTCGACAAGGGTGGCATTAGCAGTGAGACCCTCGCGTTTGAGATCGTTTAGAAGCAAGCGAATCACGGTTTCACCCATGAGCCCGTCGTTAACAAAACCAACTCTACCGCCAGTCAACGTGGTGATCGTGAAGACAGCCTGATTCAGGTACCACTGCCAAGTCTGAACACTAACAAGGGAGGGATAGTTACGAGCCACACGATAGAGTGCCCAATAAGCAGCAGCAACGTGAACATAGTCATATGCCCGATCGGTGGCGAAAGATGCCGCTCTGTTCCAGGACCACCAATTTCCCCAGAATATGTTAGTCGGGTACGGATATGAGGGCAGAAGATCAGGTTCGTAATAGTAGACGGACTACAGACAAGAGTCAACTTGATGGAATGAAAAAGTGTCCAGAAACTTTTCACCTTTTTTACAGTTCCTAGGAGTGAAAACATCAGAAAATGTTCAAGAAGTAAAAGATAAAAACCTACCATCGCTGTTCTGGATGGACCCCCACAGGACTTTCGTCGCAAATTGTTCTAATTTGGCGACTTCCGCCGCATTCGGCTGGACGTATTGTTTCATTGTCGCCGCCAACCATGAACCAGCACCAGCTTCGTCGCTTAGACCTGGAATCCAGGCTCTTGGATCATCTTTGACCACTGCGTCTACTTCGCGGTCGTAAGAGATTACGGATGGCGACCTGAGGAAGGGGTCTGTGGCGGAGTTGAACCATTGGGAGGTAGTCAAGAAATTTCCTAGATCGCCAATCGTCTGGGTAGCACCGTTTGTCACATGATAGTGCACAGTCTGCAATGTACCATCCGTGTAAGTTATGGACAACCGGACGCGTCCCCAGGTGTGAGGAGTGACAGAATACCCAACCCAGCCCGCGGTTTTAGCGTCGGAGTTCGCAGACAATGTCAATGCGCCAGTAGGGCTGACATTGATAGACCGTACAGAGGAAGAATAGTTCAAAAACAACTTCCCGATCTGATCCATAGGAAGGATATAACCAGGGATACCGACCGCGACAGGACGGTCAGCGCCCATTACTGTTTGTTCGATGTCTCGAATTGAAGGGGCTAGGCGAAATTGGACCCCGTAAGTACGGGTCTGACCAGCTTGGAGGGTGACAGACGTCGCGGCATTCCAAGGCATGACTGCAGCCCATTCGTTCTGAGCATACGCCAAAGTATGAAATTGCCATTCATATAAGCCTTCAAAGGTTTGCGACTGATAGAAAGGGTCGGCGGAGGTAGATTCTGGAAGGAATCTCCACCCTTCGAGAGGCGATTCCCCAACGGGTAAAACAACAAGGGGGGGAAGGGTGCCAAGAAGGGGTGTTACTTGAACATAGCCTGCATCTTGTCCGATATATGGATCGAACAGACTGCATAGGGTATTCGTTTGCGCAGCACTACGATCGGTGAAGATCTATTTGAAAAGTAAATCAGCTGACCAACGAAGACTTGAACCAGAACACACATTGTTAAATTCAAGGGGGATACCAAGCGCACCGATCTCGACTGCAGTCGTTTGAGAATTGGTAACATCAAACAAAAGCTGAAGAACATTATCCTGAACAACCCAACGACGAGTAATGTTCAGCAAGGACGACGAGGGTAGCGTAGGGGCAAGATTGGCAACAGCCAAGGTTGTTCTCGACGTCGCTATGGCAGTGACTGGACGCCTGGTAGTTGATGTGTCTCCGCTGACCCAGGCAGTAGAGCCGACCTTGCGTACACGGAAGGTCAGGTCTCCCAGATGATATTGTCCGTTATTCTGTCGTTTTGACATCATATCCCCAGGAATGAAGTCGAAGGAGGAACCGACTGGCCTCAACGAGTACAAAGTTTGAGAATCTTTGACCAGCGAAATTGAGAAACTCGGGGAGGTCAAGTTCAGAAACCCATGGGACAGTCCAAGCTGAGCCGCGACGAGTCTCCCAGATAAAAGACAAAGACCACAAGTCAAGAAGTTCTTGATTTTCATCGTGGTCCAAGATGTTCGTTGAATTTCAGAAATCAGTATGTCCTCGAGTTTATATATCGAGGAAGACCAACATTTTGATCTCCTCGACGACTTTCTCGAGGTCCCCATGACGCGGAACTTCATGCGAAGCCGGTCCGCTATTTGGGCGAAGCACTCATGAATAACGTGCTATAATGAGCGAAGAACCTCAGTTTTTGTGAAAAACCTGTCATGGGGTACACCGTTGAATGATCGTCGGACAGTAAAATGTCGCTACATTGGGCTGGATAGAGTCCTGTATTTCACAGAGCACTCAATGAATCATTACTGCTCTGCTTAACTTCCAAATCAGCAATCGCCAGTGGGCTGAAGTGGTCGTTATCCATGCTCGAGGGACTACATTTCCAATGAGAACAAACACAATTTAAGAATCGATTCGATTGTTAATTTGGGCTCTTTGCTCCTGCGTGCGAGGGAGGTCAAGTGCACGGAACTTACTACTTCGGGTTCTCATACTCACACTGTTTAAATAGCACCATAGGTCGAGAACGTTTTTAACAAGTTCTCCCTGGTTCCGCAGAGGCTTCGGTCAAGTATCAATTCATGTTCGCTGTTAGCTGGCGAACCAGGAACAGGTTGCACAACCAAGAGTCGATTTTTCAGGCGTCGCGACCACGAAAGGTGGGTAATTGTCTCTCCATGACTCGTGTGTGGGCCAACTGCGTAGAGAGCAACGTATGGCTGGCCGGGTTTCGGAAAGAGTTTTTTTTTATAGAGAAGGCTGTCAGTGACAAGTGTTCAGAAGCTTGGAGAACGTCACGTTGGCCCCAGAGGACCGGGCCGCCGAAGTCACGGCAAAAAATCGATCATGCGGCACGAACTCAACTTGACACTCTCCTCCCCTCCCTATGTACCTTCTCTTCTTCAAATTTTGAGGGTGTATTTTCCTGTTTGCGTTTGTATTAAGGAGCAACTGCGTTTAAGTACAGGATCGGTTAGCCCCATGGCTCATGGCATTACTACATTTAAAACCTTCTTAACAATCGTTCCTCGTAGTCTGATGGGTTGCGCCATGTGCTTTGTGGATTTAGAAAAGATGTTTTTTTTTGTGTTCATTGTGTTCACGCCTACATTTTACATTTGTCAATGTCACGACGAATCCCGATATCTCATCTACCACTGGTCCACTGCCAAACTCAATTTTATACACGGTGCCTTTTACGGTACGTCATCCCGAAAAGTTCATGCTTCTCATGGCGTGTTGATTCGGTATTTCTCAGCTGAGTTGCTTCAGAATCGAGCTTTTCAAGCAGCAATTTCTATGCAGGCTGTTATTCGGGGAAAGCCTTCCCATCTTCCGTGAAGGTTTGATAAATTGTGGTACAATTCTTGCCTCGGTTTTCACAGTTCTTACTATTGGGGCGATAAAAATCAAATTTTCTCTCGCAGATGAGTCTCTTCTTGCGGATACTCCGAAGTGATTTGTTTCACATACCGTGATCTCGAAATACGACCATACGAGTCTGCCTATCTTCCTAGTCTCCGGTACATCTGAAAGTAGAACCTCAGAGATCATATTATATGACGCTGGTCGTATCGTCAAATTGACTCCTTATCATGTTAAGCTGCACGCAGTGTTTTTGCTGATGATATGGCCTAGATGTTCAGTGGCAACCGTGACACACAAGTCCGTCCTCAAAATATTGCCAGCATCAATGTAGGATCGGTGTCTTTGTCTGGGTGCTGGCTGTAACAAAATGGACACGGTGACTAGTAGAGGTAGCGGCGGCGGTAGTTTGATCAGGGCAGGTTGGTTCCACTGGTATCTGATCAGGTTCCCAAGGCTGTTTTACTACTTACCTTGTCCTCTTAGACTTTCCGACCACCGGATTTGAGAAAAACGTCTCAATTGCCTCTCTGGGGCCGAGTCCCAGGTCAGCCGTCTCCAAGGTGTCCAACATAATTGAAATCCCTGACTTGATCAATCCTGTTTCGCCATTCCCTTCCCAGATAGATTGAACTCTATGTGAATAGTGTGATAGTCATCGCCCTCCTTGAAACATTGAGTCTGCTGACTTGATCCATCGATGTGTCATGTTATATCCACTGAAGTCAAATTCAATGTGATTTCTTGACCACTACGACACTTTCGATGATTGGGCTTCATGTGGTTCTTTACCACGGGATGTATAACAGGATTTTCTGCATTCTTTTTCCTTGACTTCCCTTCACGTCATCTAGTACACCCCAGGTGTGAGGCAATCCACAAATGGCGCAGCGGAGAATATACGGAGCTGAGTATTGCCGATCTCGAGTTTGGTGAATCCAGGTTGTCCAGCTGATAGCACACTCGGGAAACATTGCTGAGTATGACAGAACATGAGATTAGGTCAGAATACGTGCACTAGAAGAGGCCAAGCGAATAAATACTGAATGCCGTCAGTTCTCAAGGAGTCCCTCTTTACGGTGGCTTACTATGCGCTTCTCTTTAACATTCATCTTTGCAGTCATCTCTCTCGCTTCTTCAGCTGCAGTTAAGCGATCTTCGGCGGTACATCTAGCTGTGAATCCCAATTGTACCAAACTTGGGGGCTCTGTTGCAGACCTCAACTTTGGGCTTCCAGCTTTGAGTACCTTTAAGACGATCGTCGCGTTCGGGGTATGTACTTGGAGTGTACTTACCAAAGGGATAATACACCAACTTGAAAAAATCACTTTAGGACGAATATTCAGACAATGGTGTCCAGAACGGATCCACACCAGCACCACCATTCCTCAATCCTCCCAATCCTGATGCTGGTGGGAGACCTAGCAATGGTCCTGTCTGGACTGAAGCATTGGCAAGAAGTGTGGGAGCCACCTTGAAAGGTTATGCGGTCAGTTTCGCGAGCCTGGCACGATTATAATAAAACATCCCCTTTAATTGATAAAGTCTCCTTAGGCTCCTGGTGCCGTCGTTGATATTGCTCAATATTCCGCCACGAAGATTCCCTCGGATCTCACTGGTCAAAGTGAGTTCATATTGCACATGCCTGCCTGACTTTCCAAGACTTACAAGGTCTTCGGTGTAGTCAGCCTGTTTACTTACCAACTCACTCGATATGATCCTAATACTACTCTTTACACAATTTTCTTTGGCATCAAGTATGTCCATCAATTCTGCGTGCTTGCGGACCTTTTAACAATTTTCTGTTAGCGATTTTGCTTTGGAGGGGAGTGAGTATATGTATTCGTCTTGCATTGACAGTGTTAAGACTAGTACCTGACTTGAGCAGACCTCGACCTTGCTGCACAGAATCTCATGTACAATATCATCGTTCTTTCATCCTCTCCTATCTTTGCACGCAATATCCTCATAGTCGATAACTACGGTCGCGGAACAAAGACGGCGGCTGGAGAGGCCTATAAGCAGGCGATATTCTCTTCATTCCCTGTGCTACGCAAGTTGGGGATCAACGTCGGGTTTGTCGACCTATCAAATATCTGGGACGGAGTTCTCGGCTCGTATCCTGGTTATAAGGCGTTTGGCTACACGAATCCTGGGGCATGTACGGTCAGTCGTACAACTACTGTTGGTGCGTGTTCCTCCCCAGACACTTACTTCTACTGGTTACCTGGGTGAATAATGAGTTTTTTACCCTTTCTGAGTGGGTAATGGATTCTGATTCTTTCTGTAGGATCCCGTCAGCAGTAACACATGGTATCATTGCGACCTATGTATCTGAAGTACTTTCGCAATGCAAATGATATGCATGAATGGTCGACGATATCAATATTTATGTACTTTCCGAGAGATATTGACGCGTAGTTATGCAATGTAAAATAAGGAATGATACACCGACACGAGAGAAAACAAAACTTCCAATTGCTTGTCACTTTCACGCATCGTCACATGTGACTGATCGCGTCAACATTACACTTTTGCGTTTGAACTTGGTTTCTGCAAAGTCTATGGATTCTCGAAGAAAAATCCCTGATAATCCTCCGAGATGGCGGCCAAATGCGGATCCTGCATCGATCAATGTCCCAGGACTTGATACTTCGGCTCCAGTGCTGGAACAGATCGAGCAGATGGAACAACTGATTACCTTAAAGCTCCAGGTTCTTCTTCTGGTTGCCTTCTTCTGGACTGTACTGACCTCACTTCAAAGAATATAGATGAAAACTTTGCTAAAATACACCATCTCCTTGCTAACAAAGTTCTACCCGCACTTAAGCGATATGCAGTTGCAACAGAGCCTGTTCGGGAGGCAGCCAAGGTGCGCAGGCTACAAATACAGATATCACAACCCTCACTCATCGAATTTCTCTCTAGTTCTGGACATCTTTTTACGAACAAGCTGCGCAAATCAAGATCCCAACTTTCGATGATCATTCAACGGTCAATGAGGAATCTCAACAACCAGCAGATATAGCCTCGACAACGCAGGATTTAACCTGGGATACACCGTCTTCATTACCTAAAACCCATTCCAATGAACCCAGCATGACATCCACCAATGTATCCTTCATGCCTGGCCAAGACGCCTTCTCCTCTACTCCAGCAACCATACGTATGACGAGAAGACACGAAATTTCATCGGAGGAGAGTACGGACGAGCCTTCATGGAACGCGTCACTGGATCCATCTATGATTAGAAAGAGTCAATTTCCTCAGCATGTGTCCGGTGTAGAGGATTCAATTATCCTTGAACATACAAGGGCGGATGAAGGACCATCGATGCATAATGACGAGCCTACCCCAATACGAAGGGAAGTTCAACCTCAACATCGTCACGAGAAGGGGAAGGCCAGAGACATCGACGAACCCCTTCTCCTTAATGTTTTACGCCATGACCTCTACCCGGTTGATACTTCCTCAGCGAGCTCGAGTTCCACAGTTACTTCGCCTCTCAAATACAGAGGAAAGCCTAAGACGCCCGTTCCGAAGAGATATAATCCCTTCCTTTCACCCGATAAAGATCCGTCTAAATGGGATGGCATTGTCGATCTTACAGATCCATCTGCTATGACCCCTCATCGCTTCAGGAGGGACAAACCCACGTCATCGCGTCACACCCCGGTTCAGGAGACTGATGATGACTCTTTTGATGGATTACCTCCGGGCATGTCACCTCCAGTTATGATGTCCCCAGCTCGTCCACCACGGTCAATGGCTGAACTTGGCCTCCTAAAATTGGGAAAAACCCCAACACGGGATGCTTCAGCTAGAATCACTCGGGATCTAGTGAGGGATATTCAGTACAGGAGTGGGAATACAGCCAGGGATGGTTTTCTCAACAGTAGAATTGATTCGACGATGAGCACTGTGCCCACTCCACCTTCTCTATCGCGGTACCGCCAATACGATACGAGCGACAGTATCGTTATCGACTCTAGCCTAGAGAGCATGATGCGTAGGGTCGGCTTGAATGTACCCTCAAGCGTGAGCACCACTGGTTCCACCCCTGCTCTACGTCTCAGGTCGCATGCAGCAAGCGAGCCAATTGCAGATAACCCTACTATGCCCCCACCTGATCATGAAGAGCTCATAACGCCTGTCCCTCATCATGAGGACTTGGGTATGGACTCTGACTCTGATTCCATGGATGAGATCAACAACACCGCGCACCCATCTCATGCTTTCCTTATGGCATCCGCAGGGGCCCGAGATGACTCAGATGACTCCTTTGAATCCAACCATTCCAGCGATTCTCTCAACGATGAAGAAGGAGCTGATCTAAATCTAGCTCCGATTCACCCTTTCGCCGGGAGCGTTGAAGACGACGGTTTTGATGATTCTTATGATGACGAGATGTATGATCACCTTAATGGGGAGGTGCAAGAAGAGACTTTGTTCGGAGTGCCACTTCAACAACGTATCCAAGCTCAACAGCATCCGAATGAAGGCGTTGCCCGTGGTTTGCGAATGTTAGGGGAGGATTTGTTACAGGATACTATCGGCTTTGGATCTCAAATCGGTCGGATCGAGGAAAGCCCAACACCTGCTCCGCGTCAATGACCTTGATTTGTAACTAGAGATAAGTGAATCCATGTGTCATTTTGAAATTAAACTTGTGTGATTTCTATGGCTTGTGAGGACCCTAGAGAATCCAAAATTTTAGCTGGAAAATGAAGACTAGGTTATGTCGCAATTCAATTTCCGATGCCACCAAGCTCAAGAATCTGACTGTACATCAGGGTCTCGGTTTTACTACCCTCCGCATCTTCTGGGCCTTCTTCGAGGCTTACAGTAGGGTATGGTTGTGCCTATCCAAATGGATCGACACTGGGGAAATCTCAAAAAATTGTGAGCTTATCCTAATCGACGTAAAATACTGAAGTAGCAATCCTAATCGTAGTTGATCGCAAACGAGTGGGCTTCTGAAACACCAGACTCTTTTACATTACAAGAGATATACTGAACCTGAGAAAATGAATAAGATACTATTTAACAAAGCGTAATGAAAACAAGATGAAAAAAAATTCAAAGATTATTGATCAAATCCGCTCGTTTGAGCAAACCTTGTACACGCTTACTCAAACGCTCCGCCTCCATCTTCCGTTCCCATACTTGGTGAGCAGGCGTCTCTTTCTTAGGCAGCCACACTTTTCCACCTTTAGCCTCCGCCCGCTTCGAATTGAGTGTGGACAGATCAACGACACGAGGTGACGATGAGAACTTGATGACATCCCGATACAACTGTTTCGTCTCTGTAGTGAGGGAACGTAAGGTTGGCAACGGCGGAGGCATCTCCGTGTCTGAGTCGTCCGAGTCTGAGTCTGAGAGCCCAGAAGGATCGAGTGGAGGTGTTGGCATGCGGCTGAGCGGCACAGGAAGAGGTGGTAAGCTCTCGATCTCTCTGAGCAGATCCTGGCCTTTGAGGTATGAATTTTCTGTGCGGAGGAAACGCACGGTCCCTCTGAGCGCATCGATTTGCTCCAAGAGGTGCGATGTCTCCAAACTGCCTTCGATAGGAGCAGTCTCTGGCTCTGGCTGCTGAGTACCTGAAGCAAATTTAAGATATTCACGCCAAAAAAAAGTTGGGTAAGCAATCAAAAAAATCCGCACCTTGACGTTCCTGTCCTGCCGTCAACATCTTAAGTTTAGCATTATCCTGTTCCAACGTATCCAAATCCGCCTGGAGCTGCTCCATCGCTTCTTCATACGCACGCTCCTGCCGTTTAGCCTTCACAATCTCATTTTCAAGATTCACGATGGTATCCGCCTGTTTCTTCGCAGCCTCCAGTCTACGCTCCATAAGCTCAATCTTGACAGAAGTTTCTTGTATACTCTGATCCTTGGTCTTGAGAGTCCGGACGAGACCTTGCATCTCGTCGTTAAGCTGAGCCACTTTACGTTCAGCTTCGACGTTGACTGCCAAACTGGCTTTGATCTCTGCGACCCTGTTGATCCAGGGGGCCGTGCCAGAAACTAAATGATTGTGAGAACCCCCTAGAAGGGTACCAGAAAAAAAGTTAGTCTGACTGACTTTTCTGAACATTCTCTGCCTCTAACGCCACTGGGAGGAGCTTGCTACCCTCCTGCACAACAGCAGCTATCGAAGCTCCAATCGCATCCCAAACCGATTCACTCGGTTTGATGTTCTTAGCGACTGTAGCAGTCGCCGTTCGCTTCACAAGCGCAAGCAACGTCGTCAATTGGAAGGAAGATTTCCCGCCCCGCGCGTCACTCAAGTGAGGCATGATTTGTTGAGCCAGCTAAAGTGTTCAGATTCAATAGCTGAGGTATAGAAAGGACACTTAATAAATACACGAACCGAGATACCGAAATTAACCAATTCAGCAGCGAGGTCACTTAGAGATTTCATCTCCGGAACTAGATGAGCCTTGAGTGCAGAAGATTCTTCAATGAGGTCATCCACGCGCTTCGTCAATTTCCTACAAGCCAAGCCGATAAGAGCGGGAGCAACGTCAAAGAGATTAACGTGGACGCACTTTGACACATTCTTGGCACTTTTGCTGCTATCTAATAGGACCTGGAGAGGCGCAAATAGCTCCGTCTCGATGTCGTAACCTCCCATATCCAGCACCACCTCTAATCAACATGTATGAGACCAAAGCCTCATAATACCAACGTTAAATTCGCACCTTCTTCCTTAAGAATGGATTCCACAGACGTCTTGGCAAGTCCAATCGAGGCGGCGAACATATCAAGGTCATGATCGAAAGATAACGCATAACCAAGTTCACGTTCACCCAGATCATGATCAAAGGCATTAAAATAAGTCTCTGCAAGATGATCAAACTGCGCCTGAATCCTGCATCGAAAAAAAAAATAACTCAATAAAAAACTGAAAACTCCCAAAGATACGAATACCCAACGCACTTGACAATATCACTGACACACTCCATCTCTCTAAACTCGTCTTTTCGAAGGAGATTAATGTGCATATCGATCCGCTTTTCCATAGGTGCGATTTCAGGGAAAATCCGTCCGATGTTGAGGAAAGATTCGACGTCACACCGCCGCAGGATAGCAGCGAAACGTTTACACAGAGTCGAGAGTCCCGAAATCCGCGCGCGCATCTATCATATGTAGT
>JABAJX010000046.1:30047-43294 GCA_018221735.1 Termitomyces sp. K1Aa
TTAGACGCAAGTAAGTATTTGAAGTCACGTCGAACTTACCTCGCATACACCAACAAGAGTCTCAGAGACAGAACCGTTCAGGGAATCCGGTAAACCATGTGCCTGCGCTACCACATTATTAATGAGGTCAGATTTATGCGCCAGTCGTTGGAAGAACATGTAACAATTCGTCGCGTCCGTGTCCGACTCGACATATAATTCAGGCAAGTAAGGCTGCCAACGCAAAAAGGGTGAGGGACATTCTCGAGGTATGTTATGTTCTATACCTGAACAATCCCAAGGAGTTCCTTCGCCTCCCTCGCTTCCAAGCCACGAACCTCGAGGTCGATGTTCTTCGCCTGGTTCTTCGAGGCGGAGGATTGGAGCTTCAGATTGAGCGACATCATCGCTGCGGTCTGCGATGCTGCAGTCGCCGACTCGGTCTGGGCAGTCTGGGTTTGTGTTCGGAGATCGTCGAGTTCGCTGGGTTGGGTTGGATGTTTAGCTAATGTTGGTAAGAAGAGACAGGCTTACTGTTGGAGTTGCAGAACGAGGTCACGGAATTTGGTTATTGTACCCTCGTAATCTTGACAGCTGTCTTCGAGAGCGTCGATCCGCTGGATGTGTTGTTGGATCTGAGCATCCTTCTGGTCTGTAGATAGTGTAAAGAATGAGACAGAAACACAGAAATATGATCGTACTCAGGTCTTCGTTGAGCTGCTTTTCTGTCTCGACATGGTTCTCTTCAAGCTCGTCACTGAGTTCTTTAAGAGCTTCGAGATCCTCGATGGTAATGCGCATCTCTTCAATTTTCTAGGGAAGGTCTGTAAGCAACTTGCATAATGATACAATTTCTCAGTCAATACCTCTCCGAGCATGAGGTTGCGTTCTGTTAACTGCACCAACATCTCCTCCGCACCAAGGGCGTCGTCAAGTTGTAGCTTCAAATCTTCGATCTGAACCTCGGCATTCGACAATTTTATGAGAGTGGATTCGTATTGCGCTAAAAGCGGTTGGTAAAAAGAGGTAACAAGTACACAGGATAGGAACGTACATTGAAGGTCGTCAAGGCCTATGATATCCTTCTCCATCTCAGCTATCCGTCTCCGCTGGTCTTGCTCCGTCTCTTGAGTCATGTCCCGCAGTCTTTTCATTCAAAGCAGTTAAATCCTCGATCTCCATCGACAGTCATAAGATACGCACTTGACAAGAGCCTCTTTCAATCGCTCGTTCTGCTTCTCAAGTTGGATGTAAGCCAATGAGTTCTTGCCAGGGTCAGATTCGCCGTCTGCTGCGAGAAAGTTGGAATCAGTAGAAACGGCGTCCATCGAGTTGTACACTTACCACCACCCCCTTCTCTAAGCACCTTGATCTCTACCTCGAGGACCGCATGCTTCTCTTTCAGCTCTTCCAGCTCAGCCTCAGCCAACTCTGAGCGTTCTTCAGCAACCTCCTTGTCCAACATCGCCATCTCGAGTTGCTCTTGAGAGTCAAGCATTCGCGTCTCGGACAATTGTGCTAGCTGTTGTGCATCTGCAAGCTCTCGCTTCGTAGCAGCGAGCTCCGTTTGTTGGGACATGAGTTTGGCTTGGAGCTTTGGACGCAATGCCACGAAAGATTCGGCTTCGGAGAGGCGCGTCTCGAGCTCTTGGACGTGTCGTGAGTCGTCTGCGCGTTTGGCTTCGAGTACACGGATTTTGGCACGTAGTTCTTGAAGTTCTTGATCATCCTGTACGTGTTCCTGGATGTTCTGTCATAGGTTGAGTCGGGTTATTAACACCATCGTACTAATACGTACTATTGGATTTCGAAGCGATGAGGGAGGGCGTGAAGGGGGTTTCGGTAGTTCTGAAGGTGTAGCTTGGAATGAAACGGGAGGCGGGTGTGTGGATGTTGAAGCGGGGGAGGATGCACTGATCGGCGGGGCGGTCAAGGGCGATGAGGTACGTTTCGTCGGTTGGCCGTTTGGAGAACTGAGTAATCTCGGCGAAGGACTTGGACCAGGTGTGGGGGGTTTCTTGGGCTGGAGGGAAAGGGAGTTGCGTTTGCCTGCTGGCCTGGATATGCGTAGAGAAGTCGATGGGGCTGTCGCTGGCGGCGTCCGTAGGGAACCGGCGCGCAGGAGTCCAGAGCTATTCGTCCGTGCAGACGCTGAACGCTACAGCGCAGTCAGAACAGCACGCCAATATAAAAGAACCCATACCTCAAACTCGGACCCGTGTGTACTCTTGATCTGGCTGGCACGGACAAAGATTCCGTATCCCATCTTGCAGGAGAAATACGACACGCCTTGGACAGACCCGTCGTTCTTGCCATTCGCTTCGTAGAGCTCTATGCCAACCCATTTTCCCTTGGAAAACGAAGTTGCCCCCGAGTACCGCACTACGCCTTTCCCTTGCGCAGTGGTGACGATCGTTCCAAGTGCTGGCCCGTCCGCGGCGTCCATCCTGCGTCCTGCTCAACAAATGGCTCCCAACGCGTGTCGCACGTGTATAATGATAAACAGCACGATGATCATAGCCTCGGCTCTTAGCGAGGATCCTACGTCGGATTCGGATTTGTCGTCCCGTTTGCCTCAAGGTCTTGCTTGCTGCAACTTTCGCCTTGTCTCGTGGCGAGACGTGAAGGCTTGCTTGATTTCTTCATCTAGGTGCAGTTGATTCATTGGGATATCCAACCATCTATTTCCTTGTAATCCATCTCCACGAAGCGTGAACAAGTCTTCTGACGCAACCCTCGAGCGGTAAGGAAGGATGTTCGCAGAACAGGCGCAGGCACACCAGCCGCGGCGTAACGGCCATCTGTTCACGACAGGTATGTGGCTGCCTTCCTTTCAGGAAGACCTTCCAGCTGACTTGTGACAGAGGTTTCGTGGGGCAAGGGTTCGCGTTCCAGAAACGGGAGGAGTACCCCTTCAGAAACCGACCACGATTACGGTTCCACCTCGCGGTCGGATCAGTCCAAAGCTCGTGAATCGAGGGGTACAACAAGTCCTGACGGGCGCTTAGGTTCAATTGATACACTGCCCGATCGGACACCTTCGATACCTTACTGGTCTGCCAAACGACATTTGACGTGTGGTAATCCCACTCCAGACCCTCCCTGGTCCTCGAAACCTATCCCCTGGCGCGGTTCCTCCCCAGGTAGAATTCGAACGGCTCACGCAGCTTTGGTCTTATGTCTCAATATCGATGTCGATCCTCCGGACATTATCAAAACCAACCCATGTGCCGTTCTCGAATGTTGGGTTGACCCACACACCATGCCTTCTCACAAGGCTCTAGAGGCGATTGGATCAAATCTACACCACCAGTTCGAGGGACTTAGCGCCAAAGTCGGCTATAAACCTATCCTCGACCCTTCCCAGGACGATTTGAAGCGTTTTTGCCAGACTGCCCGTCGGCAGGCCAAGGAAGAGGCTGTCCTATTCTACTACAATGGACACGGAGTGCCCAAACCCACTGCAAGTGGCGAGCTGTGGTGTTTCAACCGTGACTACACGCAGTACATTCCGGTGTCTCTCCAAGAATTGCAGGGTTGGCTAGGTTCACCGTGTGTATACATCTGGGACTGCTCTGCCGCTGGCCATCTTCTGAACAACTTCAACCTTTTCGCTGAACGACGCGATCACGAAGTTAACATGATGCACGGTGGATATGCAGACGGAACCCAGTCCTTGATGAACTCTATTCAACTCGCCGCGTGTGCAGCAAACGAGCAACTTCCTTCATGTCCAGAACTACCTGCTGATGTCTTTACATCATGTCTGACATCTCCTATCGACATCGCTTTACGATACTACTTGATGAATCACCAATTACCCAACATGGTAACCGCCGATATGGTCCTCCAGCTACCTGGAGACTTGAAAGATCGACGTACCCCACTCGGGGAACTCAATTGGATATTCACCGCCATCACCGATACAATCGCATGGACCACATTTTTGCGCGAGACATTCACTCGCCTGTATAGATGCGATCTTCTAATCGCCTCGCTATTCAGGAATTTCCTCCTGGCAGAACGTATCATGAAGGACCATCATTGCACCCCGCACACCTACCCATCCCTTCCTCCCACCAACACTCACCCACTTTGGGCCACTTGGGATCTCGCGGTGGATACTTGCCTCCGGCAATTGCCCGAACTTCTCAAAAAGTCAGGCACAAATTTAGAAATTGTAGGTGCCCCGACGCCACAAACCGGTACAGCGAGACCTGGTCGTGTGGGTGGCCGTCAAGATAGATCGAACGCGTCAAAAACTGGAGATCAGCCTTACCAATACCAGCGAAATCGGTTTTTCGCCGATCAACTTACCGCTTTTGAGGTATGGATATCGAGGGGTGGATCAGCTTTAACTAGAAAAGGTCCCATGTCTCTACCACCTGCTGGGGATAGGTACAATGGAGCTCCGGAAACCGTGAGCCAACAAAGAGGCGTAGACCAGCACCTTGTCCCGCGTAAACCACCAGATCAACTTCCGATTGTTCTTCAAGTTCTCCTCTCCCAACCTCATCGTCTCCGTGCTCTCATCCTCCTTTCCCAATTCGTCGATCTCGGTCCATGGGCGGTTCATCTCGTCCTGACCATCGGCATCTTCCCTTACATCTCCAAACTCCTTCAAGCTCCAAGTCCTGACCTCCGCCCGGTGCTTATATTCATCTGGGCGCGCATTCTTGCCGTGGACTCCACTGTACAGGTTGATCTCATCAATACCCAGGGATACAAGTACTTTGCCAGCGTTCTAGGCGCAAAGAGTGATGACGTCCTACCTAATAGCTCAGAACACAAAGCAATGTGCTCGTTCATCCTCGCTGCGATATCCCGCGACTACCCCCTAGGCCAGCAAGCGTGCTGGAGCGAACGTGTCTTTGACAACTGCTATGAACGTCTAGACGAGCCTGACTTTTTATTGCGGCAGTGGGCAGCACTCTGCATCGCACAGATGTGGGACGCGAATGACGAGATCAAGGTTTACGGTGTTGACCGCGGTACACAAGACAAGCTTATTGCTCTATTGTCAGATGACGCGACAGAAGTGCGTGCGGCCGCACTCTATGCACTGGGCACATTCTTGGGTGCTAGTGGTTCTGAGTTCTCTGATCGACATGGTGGAGGCGGAACGGGGACTATGTACCAGCTGGAAGAGCGTGTTCACTTCAGGATGGAGGTTGCAGTGGCTACCGGCGCTACTCTCGCGATTAAAGACGATGCGAGCCCCATGTGCAGGAAGGAGTTGCTGATTGTGATTAGCTGCCTGGTTAAAGAGTGGCGGGGATACTTCGTCGTTTGTGCTTGGCTGTATTGGGAAGAAGATCGCAAGTGGCGCGCTACCTTGAGCGGACAGTCCCACCACGCGCATCTACACGATGAAGATGTGACCAACCAAGCGATCAGCGAATGGCTAGACTCCTTCAGTGATGATGATATGTTGAGGGAGGAGAACCGAGTTCTCCTTTCGTCTTTCTTCACCATCTTCGTTGTCCTTTTGGACCTCTCCGTCGACGCCTATCAAGAAGTTGCTACCCATGCTCAAACGATTGTAGATTACATCATGGCGCTTCTCTTTGAGTCTCCTTTTAGAAGGCTCGAGTCATCCTCCCTCGACACTCCGCCTACCGTCCCAGTCGATCGCAAAGGCTCACCACAGACAAGCGGAACGCGAACGCGTGTTCCGTCCTTGCAATCCTCTTCGTCGAGTCACCTCCCCCCACCGTCTCCAGGTGCTATCCGGTCTTCTGCCTCACGAAGTGACGCAATAAATTCATTCTCCAGCGGTGTAACCAACACGCTCCGACGCACCTCGTCTTTTGCGAGCGCATTGAAGTCATTAGCCGGTGGTATCGCATTCCCCTCATCGGAAGACGGACGCGCCTCCCCTGCCATAAGTGTCAATGTCACACTCCACAACGATGTCTCCAGGCCACCTTCACCCAACCTCAACTTTGCTCAGTACACGTCCCCATACTCACGTCCACCGACACCTCAAGGCGCATCATCGTCTCGACACCCTCCCTCGCCTAAATTGACGGGACAAGAGCTACCGGAAGTCCCACAAGCACCGATGGATTTCCTTCCCTGTGACGTGATGGAAGCGTTGATGGAAGAGGATATGGAACGTCTTAGATCTCGCCGTCGTGCTGCTAATCACCCACGCCGGCACCACCACAGCGGTCACCACCGTGACCACCACCACCACCATTACCAACACGGAAGCATTCCAAGTCCAAATGGTAGCACATTCTCTATTGATTCAAACGGGAGTGTTATCCTTGGATTGGGAACTGGATCGGGGATTCGTGATGTTTTGCCGTTGAAGAGCACATACTTTGATTGGTGTATGGAGTATTTCAAGGAACCACAGATGAGGGTAAGTCTCATTTGTCTAGATTGGGGATGATGTTAATCTGGAACTCTACAAAAGCAAGCGGAACCTGATGAACCTGGTAGTGTACAGTACAACTACCAGGTGTGGCGTCAGCAGAGGAATGAACAGATTCATTCGGAGACTTCGCGCCACAGTGGCACCGCTGGTGCGTCGTTTGCTAAGAGTTTGTATATAAATGTTGAAGCTCAGCGACAGAAGAACGCCGATGGGACCGATCAGTTGCCACACTTCAAGTTACTGGTCACCCTTTGACTATGGCTTTCCATTCGTTTGATCAACACTTGGTGGTTGCGAATGAGACCGATATGATTTCGTCCGTCTATAAATCTGCCTTCTCTTAGATCATGTTGTCTGACTGTTATATAGCGTCTGGGACTGGTCGCAGAGAAAGCGTTTGAACTACTTTTGCAACGGTAACCCCAAAGGCACGAGTATAACCTCTCTTCATATCATAAATGAAGACGTGGGAGGTATCATTGTCACTGCATCCGGTACGGGCTAGCCATATATTTTGTTGGTCTATTTTCTTGATGAGAATTTCTGCAGCCGAGGGTACAATTCGACTTTACCGCAACTATGACCCTACCTTGGAGCAGGGTCCCGTACAAATGGTCAGCGCCTTCCGAGGACTGAATGAAGTCATCCATATGCGACAAGGAGCTGGTGTCGTCACCGACTGGAAGCAAACTTCTGGTCACCTGTTAGTTGGCGGTGATTCTCATATTATTAGATGCTGGGACGCACAGACAGAGTGTCCGAGTCTGGTACGTTATATTTAATTTTTGTCGATCGCCTGTATTGATGTGACTAGGATTTGGATACTGGCTCTGAAAGTCCAGTGACTGCTATCGTCTCGGACAGCTTGTCAGATCAGACCTTCATCGCCAGTTTCGCGGACGGTGTTGTCAAGGTGTTTGACCGTCGTTTGGAAGAAGAGGACGCTATCGTCAGAACCTACTCGGACCATACTTCATGGGTTCAAAGTGCACGATGGCACCCTTCAGTTAGGGGACAATTGCTATCGGCGAGGTACAGTCAATCTGTGACATGCCTTTCTAAGACTGATCATTTTCTAGTTTGGACGGACAGGTCAAATTATGGGATCTTCGTGGTTCGGACAATGCGGTAGAGACTATAGATCTCTTATCGGATGGCCTTTCTGCCTTTGACGTACACCCTGCGTCGGCAGTTTTTGCAGTGTTAGTAGTGCTTCCAGTTTATTCTCATAAGGGACATCAATTGACATGATCATAGCACTTCGGCCATCAACCCCACCCAGTGGAAATATCAGCGGACAGTCGTTCGTTCTCTGTCCCGAAACAGGAACCTATGTGATTATAGCATCCCTACTGGCCTCTCGATACCTCCTTATCGAGCACTACCCTCATCATGTATTCCACGATCAACCTCTCTTGTCTTCCATCCAACTGAGATGCTGTATGGTCTTGGTGAACCCGATGGCACTAGTGAGTATTCAAATTTTCTTGTTCACAAAAGATCCTGACTCCTCTTTCCAAGTCCGAATCATGGGTTGCAAACTTTGAAGGATACTCGTCTGTAATGATATATAACTATGCTCGGCATCTTGTTTTCATGTTTTCAACTCCAGGGCCCACATTTGAATAGATAGATCTAATGACTGTCCCTAATTTTTTTTACGACTAAATCTAATTCCTTTTTGTTTACTGCGGACTCTGTAGCTAAACAAGTGGACCAAGTCCGATCAACTCACATCGAGGTTTATTTCCACATTTTTATGAAGAAATTCTGGCCGACGATCTTCACTTTCAATATAATGCGCTCACGCTCTGCTTCTCCTGATCCTCGAGCGACTAAAAGGCCGAGACTCGACCATCTTACCCCTGATGACTTTAAAAACGGGATATTTCTTGCACCCATGGTCCGTTCTGGTGCTTGTGCGTTCATACCTACATTAACCTGATATTTCTTCCCGTGTCTCATTCTTGTCCTTTTGCAGTACCGACGAGACTGTTTGCTCTTAAGCATGGAGCCACTTTGGTATGGGGCCCAGAGATAGTGGACAAGGCAATCCTTCACGCAAAACGGGTGGTAGATCGTCAGTATGAAAGCATTTTGTCATTGTTCTATCTGATCTTTTCTTCACCAGCCATAACTGGCGTAATATCGTATAATGGCAAATCCAGAGCGATGTTCACGACTCACCCGATCGAAAAACCATATCTCATATACCAAATCGGCTCTTCCGACCCAGACCTTGCTGTTCAAGCTGCAAAAACCGTCATGCAAGATGTATCTGGGATCGATCTCAATTGTGGTTGCCCAAAGCCATTTTCAACGCACGCCGGCATGGGCGCGGCTCTTCTCACAAATCCTGACCTACTTTGTTCGATACTTACTGCCTTACGGAAAGCGATGCCGCCAGAAATCACAGTATCTGCGAAAATTCGCCTACTTCCTTCCCAGGAGGATACGCTCAAACTTGTGGAACGTATCGTGAATACAGGTATCAGCGCATTAACGGTTCATTGTAGAACAAGGAGTATGAGAGACAAAGACCGTGCAACAATAGAACGTTTGCGGGAGATCGTAGACTTTGTAGAGGGCATGGGAAAAGGGATCGCTGTTATCGAGAATGGAGACTGCCTTGGCTGGAATGATGCTCAACGAGTCCGTGCCGTCACAGGTATGTTAGCCACATAGCCTATGCCATTACTTAGATGTCTGACGAATGTCTAAAAAGGAGCACATTCTGTGATGATCGCTCGCGCTGCTGAGGCGAACCCATCCTGTTTTTCACCTACTCCTTTAGGAGATATCGAGCGAACCCTCGTCCCCTCGTATCTACGTCTTGTACGTTTCCTCTCTCTTTTGTTCTCTCTTCGTCTTAGTGTATCATCCCATCATAGTCGAAATACTTCGACAACCATTGGGGCCTCACCAAGTTTTGCACCGCTCAATTCAAAGCTCAGCATGTCAACATCAAAAAAGCTGACGCTCTAGCAATGCGTCAGACACTCTCTCATTCCAAAAGCTTTGACGGGATGAATGAGATCGTTGGAATTTGGACTGGTAAAGAAGAGCTTGATGAAATCATTCGATCTATAGAAGCAAATCCTCCTCGCGAACATCGTCTCCCACCGCCTTTGCCACATACCAAGCAACAAGAAACGGCGGAAACCCCGGAGACCACACCACCTGGTACTCAGAACCCAGAGCCCCCTGGATCTGGTGCCCCTCTACTGCCCAATAACCACCGGACTATCTTGCCCCCAATGGTGACTGGGCACGACGCAACGACACCGACCCCTGGCGGAGGTGTCTCGGTAACTGCTCGATAGTGTCATCATCCCTACAATATATCCTTGTTCTGCAACATTCCCACCATCCTAATTATAATAGAATACACAGAAGTCCCTGAATATATGGCAATACCTACAACCAAATCTGAGTG
Organism: Termitomyces sp. K1Aa; assembly: GCA_018221735.1. NCBI lineage: Eukaryota > Fungi > Basidiomycota > Agaricomycetes > Agaricales > Lyophyllaceae > Termitomyces > Termitomyces sp. K1Aa. Next base: position 39,848 of record JABAJX010000046.1, read on the forward strand.
CCATTTCGGGTTTTCTTCTCAATCTAATTCCTCTATATCCACCAATTCCCTGCCTTCCTCAACCATTTCACCGTTTTTGCACCCAATAGCCTTGATGATCCCAGCAGCGTTGGCTCTAAGCACAGTCTCTGTCTTCATACTTTCTAGGACCACGACTGCCTGGCCAGCTTCCACGCGATCTCCGATCTTGACCCGTACATCGACTACCAAGCTGGGCATGGGTGCTTTCAAAGCGCCTTTCGCTGCGCTCAAGACATCCCCTCCGAGAGAAAGTAGCCAGTTCGGTGTTGATACGACCAAAGTGGTCTTGTGACCCCCATCGAAGATATGTAGGCGCTCCATCGTACTAGGATTGGTCGATGCAGGAACATTTGGTGGCGGAGGTTGGGACACAATCGTCGTGTTCAACGACTCGATGTTGATCGTTGAAGATAGTGTTGTGGGTGAGGAGAGAGATGCGGGCACAGAAGGGAAAGATGTACTTCCAGTTGGGGTATTGACAGTGATGTTGAAGTATCCAGGTGCTATTGAAATGACGTGAACGGTGAAAAACTCTTTGGTATCGGCGTCTGTTTGTAAAGTAATAGCGCGCTCGTATTTATCCCCGCCAAACCGACGTGAAGTCAGCGAGATCCATGGGGAGGCGAGAGTAGATGCTGGGGGAGTTGTATGGTCGCGGAGTGCAATGAACAAAGCAGCTTGTGCAAGGAGCTCAGGCTTCGGTTCTTCGATGGTAGGAAAGAGTTCGTCAAAATGTTTCTAGAGAAGTAGCGTCAATGATCAAGGCGAAACAACCTGGCAACAAGATTTTCTACCGGAATGAAGCCCGTTTCAAGCTCTGCATTGATAAATGACGGATTTCCGGCCAATGTCTGAAGGAATTCAACGTTTGTCGAAACTCCAACAACGTGATACTTTGACAGGGCCATCCGGAGCATCCGCAGTGCTTCTGTTCGGTCTTTACCATGAACCACAACTTTCGCAATCATGGGATCATAGAAAACGCCGATCTGAGAGCCTTGAAGGAAGCCTTGCTCGATACGCAATGTCGGATTAATTGTCATTGAGTCGTGCGAGGTTAGTGAGGGCTGCAAATCAAATGTTGATGGTCTGTCATCTATCGGGGAATATTCAGGTGCAAAAATGTGTGTTGGGGAAGGAGTAGACAGGTATAGAAGTGAACCTGAGTCTGGAAGAAAATTATTTCGAGGCCTCTCAGCATATATACGAGCTTCAAATGCATGGCCGACGAGGGGTATCGAGGCCTGGTTTAGGGGGAGAGGATTGCCTGCTGCCACCTAGGTCTTCGAAATGAGTCACAAAGAACGAAACAAACAGATGATCGCTAGCCTGCAATTGCCAGTCCACAAGATCCAGACCCGTCACCATCTCGGTCACTGGATGTTCAACTTGGAGTCGTGTATTCCTGTCGTGGGAGTTGGTCAGCTACAAGGCAGAAAACCAGGGACCCGTAAAACCAACATTTCCATGAAATAAAATTTCTCGGTATCATTGTCAAATATGAATTCGACAGTACCAGCTCCGACGTAGTTCACGGCCTTTGCTGCAGCAATAGCTTTGGAACTTAGATCGGCGCGGAGCTCGGGTGAAAGGCCTGGTGCAGGTGCCTGGGCAAAAAGACCAGAGAAGTTAAATGCGTAATGTGATGTCCAACCATTCGAAATAACTGACCTCCTCGATAATCTTCTGATTTCGCCTCTGGACTGAACAGTCACGTTCCCAGAGGCTGACTACGTTTCCATGGGTATCAGCAAACACCTGGACTTCTACATGTCTAGGACGTTCGATGTATTTCTCTATGAGGACAGTGTCATTGCCAAAAGCCTTCAGCGACTCGCGTTGCGCGGATGAGAGAGCTTCATAGAATGCAGCTTCGGAAGAATCGCTGACAATCCGCATTCCCTTTCCACCGCCTCCATGAATTGCCTTTATCAAGACAGGAAAACCTGTTGTGAGGTCAGCATTGCAATCGTCCATACAAATGGTTATACTTACCTATGTCTTGCGATTGTCTATACAAGAATGCAGGATCTTGATTGCTTCCGTGGTACCCTGGGACACACGGAACCCCAGCAGCTGGAAGAACCAGTCAGAAGATCTCCATCTTCGATGCTGGGAAGAATTACCCGACATGATATTCTTTGATTCGCTAAGAAGGGGCCTCAGCACTAAAGGAAGGCTTAGTACCACAATAACTTACCTCTTTGAGCCCATGCTAACGATAGCACTCGAAGGAGGACCAATAAACACGATACCTTCCTCCGCAAGTTTCTCTGAGAACGTTGCGTTCTCGCTCAGAAATCCGTATCTGAATGACAATGTTAAGAGGACTCGACTTCTTCAAAAGATTTGTATCTGTACCCAGGATGAACAGCCTATAATATTCTCTTGAGCACGCAAGGTTTCCAGAAAACCTTCCAACACGTACCTGTGCACCACTTCGATGGCAAACTTCTATGATCTTGTCCATCCGTAGCTGTCAAAATAGTTTGTGATTGAACTCTCAAGAAAAAACAGGGAAAACCACTGACATAACTTTCGGCAGACGGGGCGGGTCCAATACAATACGCCTCGTCGGCCTGTATCACAATCAGTACCCATAGCAAGAACCCTAGCAGGGATTAAATGACCAGCTGAACGTGTAGGGAGTCCCTGTCGACCTCGCTATACACCGCAACAGTCCTTATCCCAAGCTTCTTCGCTGTTCGGATGACCCGGCACGCTATTTCTCCTCTGGAACCTATGAATGAGCACGTCCTGTACATAGATTTTGGGACATGATGGCTTACCTATTCGCAATCAAGATCTTGTCAAAGTGAGGTTTACGTGGTGAAGCGGAATTCCCTGCGATCGATTCAGCATAAGAATTAGGAGGAAACCTTTCTAGACTTGCCGCCCGCTGCCTGAGAGGCATAGCTTCGGCAAGACGGGGTAAGAGAGTTGATTATAGAGCTCGCATGTTTAGCTCGCGGAGGAATAAGAGAGTTTGTCGAAACAGACACCGAGGATCGCGTTGGTTTCTCAGCGCGCAGTGGAAGCCTCGTACTAGAGGCAGCGGCAGAAAGACGGGGAAGGGTATTGGGAAGAGTTCTCGCCACTGTGCGTTTAGCTGTGAGCATACTTGTATACTTCTCTTTCTGAAGGCTTATGGAGGAAAAGACAGAGGAACTTAAGCAAATTCAACTTGAATGGGTAGTCGGAACGACCGCTCCAAACGCCGCGTCGCCAGGTTGAGATCCGAGTCACATGATCTGGGGTAATAGAGCACGTGGAAGACGCGACTCGTTGAATCTCCAATTTGATCATGTAGCGCGGTTGCGCTTATGGTAGCGATGGAGAAGTTGTGCAAATTGATCTGGCAGGCTCGGCTGTCGAGGTGATGGAAAATTTGGTCCACATGGAGTGATTACAACTTGCCTATGGTTC
>JABAJX010000047.1:0-42825 GCA_018221735.1 Termitomyces sp. K1Aa
GATGAGGAAAGGGTAAAACTTAGAGAGGTCGTGTTTCTGTAAGAGTTCATCAAACGCGGCGGAATTGTAAGGATGGACTACCCGGAAAAAGAGAGAATTATCGATTGGCGAGGAGGAACGAATCTGCGGACGGAAATGGACGACATCGTAGAAATCTTTGTATTGTAGCGTTGGGTGGTGAAGCGGATTGTAAAAGTCAGAGGCGGAATTTGCCATCGACAATTCGACTGCAGGAGGGGTTGCGAGAAAGGGCGCCGTGGTTTCCACCACAGAGGCTGCATACATGAACCTGTTCTCCACGATGTCTGTTGTCGCAGAATTTATTGAGGTTCCAGTAAACGCAGATACGTTTGGAAGGTGCTCCTTTGAAAGGTTTCGCGGTAACGATCTTCTGACCATCGCATCGAGCGAAGAGAGGTTTACCGTCGTCAAAGGAGGTGGAGTCGACAGGATGGTCCGAGAATCGATGAGGTTTACCGCACACAAGGCATGCGGGGGCATTATCTCGAAAGGGCTGGTTACGTGAAATGGCGACATCAGGAGTGTTAGATAGCCGAGGTAGCTTAGCGGGAGGGAAATCGGAGGTAGCCGAAGAGACATTTGAGAAAGTTTGTATAGCAGCCTTGTGAGATTCTATGATGCTGTCGACCCGGGAAGCGTATCTATTCCACGAAAAGACTATGTCTCTTAGAAGCATATCGTGGCGAGCCTCTCGCTCGAACGCGAACCACACGGGGTAGGTCTTCTCAAAATCCTTGAGTTGCCTGAAAAAATTTCTGTGTTTTTCAAACTCGATGGCGTAATTCGTCGCATTAGGAGATGGGGGCCCCGATTCCGGGTAAGGTTCAGACGGTTCCCTTGAAATTTCCTGCAGAGCTCGAAGCAGATTCTCCGAAGCTTCCAACCACAAAAAAGGAGAGAGAGAGGAAGGTTTGTCGTCATCACCCCAGATAGACACCATCTTCGAGAGATCTAAGACTAGTACCTTTTCAGTCGGCGCATCCTCCACCGCATACGGACGGCATGTTTTTGTAATGACCGTGGGGGAGCTAGTATTCACAAGATCGAGGTTCGCGTTGGTGAAAAAATTTAAGGGAGGAATCATCCGGTTGGCGATATTAACCAAGAAGATGGTGGGAATAGAAGCTTGAATATTTTGGCCTAGAGCGCTATCTTTAGCATTCACCATAGCCACTGTATTAAGCCATTTTTTCCTAATTTGGCGGTCATCCCCTACATCTTTAGACTGGCGCGACTGCTCAGCTTGTAGGCTCTTTGCTTCCATACGCATGACGGCGATTTGTGCCATGAGAGATGGATGAAGCGGGCCAACAGAGGTGCAATAATCCGGGCTCATAGCAAGCGTGTTGACCTCTTCTTCAGTATATAGATACGGAGCTTTCAAGCGAGGCCCTATATCAAGATCATTAGGCCTAGGTGCAGGTGTATCTCGGGCAAGAATAGTCTGGGCAATGCTCTCGTCGTTGAAGTCTTCGATATCTCGGTTGCGAGCAACCCTAATTTTGAGTGGGAGGTCGTTGGACTCAATAGCAGCTGGGACATAGAGGAAGTCGGCGAAATTGAAGCTATCTTCCAAGGGGCCAGGTACACCGGCATTAGCTAGCTGGAGCGCCATTTAGCCACGAAAAATACTAGATGTTTGGAATCAAGAGATTAAGTCTCACTTATCGGACACGCAGTGTCATATATAGAATATAGATAAAAGAGGAAATCAAACAGTTCCGAAATCCGCGCTACCTTATTTTTCGCTGGGACTAGCCGGCAGCTGCACGTAGTCCCAGCTATCAATACGGCGGTAATACGGTCGGACGACTCGGATCAACGTCAAAGACGATAAGATCTGATTAGATCGTCAGCAAGTTTTTGCCCTCTCAGTGACAACATTCCTAAAATATGAATCATCCTCCTGGAACCGCGCCCGTCAAAGCAGAGTGCGTGATACTCTCATGTTGCACCATGTAGACATCTTAGAGATTGCCCAAGATATCTTCTCCCCGTAGACAACCTTAGTATCGCGCCGGACGATGACGCAGCTGAAGGAACAACGAAACCAAGTCGTGGAGATAGGAATGGGGATGCTCGCGATGATGGTGACAGTCGTGATTCGAGGTCGGGTCCAGCGCGGGGGAAGCTGACAAAGGAACAGAAGAAGGCCCAGCGTGGAGCAAATAAGGGCCGTAGGTTTGGCAAAATAAGAGACGAGTTGGATCTATGCTGGAGAGTGGCGAACGGTGCAAACTGTGAATATGGAGCAGAACAGTACGTTTTCATTGCAAGTTCCTGGTGCCGTTCTGGGGGCTAACTGCACTTGGCCATACTAATACGTACTTAGATGTAGATTCTCACATGATATACCAGCATATCTTGCAGCAAAACAGCAAGATATCCGTATACCTGACACTTCTGAGATAACGGATAACCCACCTTTCACGCCAGACCCATCACTCGTCAAACCTCATCCAGGACACCCCTCCCTCGACTTGAACACAATATGCCCCATATTTGCGGAAACAGGGGAATGCAGGTGTGTTCAGAGATTCGAACGAAGATCTATCAAAAATCGAGTGACCTATACAGATATGGCTTCAAGTGTCGATTCCTCGGGGGACATGTTCAGACGGATTCAAATGGAAACTTGATTTTGGTCAAGGATGAGGAGAAGAAAGCGAAGGCAGTTGTATCCTCACAGGAACTCAACTTTGTGGGGGGAGATATTCAAAAGCAGTTGCGATCCAAGAAGGTACGAACCATCTTCCCTTCAAAGCTTCTACGAAACAGACCGCTCCATCTTCAGTACCTCTTCCCTATTTCCGACAATTATCTACGAGAATTACAGGAACAAAACGATGCAGAAGGGAGTGCGAAACCGAAATCAGATGGGAAAGCCGTGTTTCTCGCCGAGCCTGAACAAGATATGGACGTCGATATCGCGGCTTCAGAAAAATCCACCGGGGCATCAAACAACGAAGAGTTGATAGAGAAGCGTACAGGAGAGTCATCGTTGGCTTCTACAACAGACACCCCAGATGTGCCTGTCCGTTTTACGGAAAAGAAAAGGCTAGACTGGTCCGGCAAAACATGTACGTTCACTCATTCGACGTTCGAGTGAAAGGATGATTCGACGAGTTGTCACGTTACCAGATCTTGCTCCACTCACGACTGTTGGAAACTTAGTATGTCATTAACATTGTGACGAGGGTTCGTTTTGACCTCTTTGCAGCCATTCCGACAAGTCTGTGTCAAGTATGGCGCAGATATAACCTGCGGCGAAAGTAAGTGAAACTATTATCAACATTTCCAAGCGCTCGAATATGCTGACAGCTTCCAACAGTGGGTTTAGCCAACTCGTTCCTCGCAGGCTCAAAAGAGGAGTGGTCGCTCGTAAGACGCCACCCTTCCGAAAAGATCTTTGGAGTCCAAGTTGCGGGGAACAAGCCATCTACGCTTGTTCCCACGGCAGAAGTAATCGCTAAGGAACTTGCTGGCAATGTTGATTTTGTCGACCTCAACTGTGGTTGTCCTATAGATCTCGTATTCAAGTCGGGGAGCGGCTCTGCTCGTGAGTGGCCCACGCTGCATTGATTCCTCATGACATGGAATACGGCAGTTCTCGATACTCCCGGGAAGCTCGGAAAGATCCTCATTGGCATGAATAAGGCTCTCGGAGACATCCCACTCACAGTGAAGCTCAGGACGGGTGTTAAAGACGGAAAGAATACGGCACATAAGACGATGCCTAGGGCTGCTATCGAGTGGAATGCTAGCTGCATAACAGTGAGTAATTACTGATGTTAGCCTTGATCAGCGCTACCAACACACATTGTAGCTCCATGGCCGTACTAGACAGCAGCGCTATACCCGGTTGGCAGACTGGGATTACATCAAGGAATGTGTAGAGGCTGTTCGTGCAAGGGAGGCTGAGGAGGATCGTACGTTTCCGACCTCATATTCTTCTTCAACGCTTCTTTGATGCTGCTGCTTCTGTAGTCCCTCCCATCCCCATTTTTGGTGGTGGTGATTGTTACTCGTCTCAGGATTACTGGTCCAATGTCGAAAAGGCTGGCGTCGACGGCATCATGCTTGGACGTGGTGCATTGATCAAACCTTGGTTATTCACCGAGGTCAAAGAGCGGCGAGAGTGGGACATTAGCGCCCGCGAACGTCTGGATCTCATTAGAACGGTGAGCAACCATTGAATACTTAGTGGAAGGTTCCACAGCTGATACTCTGACAGTATGCTGAGTATGGAATCAAGTACGTGTGCCATTCTTACTCAGGATTGTTTTCTAATCCTTTTTTCAGCCACTTCGGTTCTGATACTGCAGGAATCAACACCACGCGACGATATCTCTGCGAAGCTCTCTCGTTCCAGTATCGATATATACCGATTGGTCTCCTTGAACGCCTTCCTGCACGCATTAACGATCGGGCCCCAGCTTTCCGAGGACGAAATGAACTAGGTGTGTCCACTGACCATGTTATATTTTTCAATTTCTACTGACTATCCTGCGTCCTATGCAGAAACTCTTTTGGCTAGTGGCAACAGCAGCGATTGGATCAAGATTTCAGAGATGTTTTTGGGCCCTGCTCCAGAATCTTGGACTTTCACTCCAAAGCATAAAAGTAACGCTGTTGAGAGCCAAGGATAGCGGGGCTGATAGCAGCTAAATCACGTATATGTTATCTGCTCGATATCATAATTCCTATTTCAACCTGTCCCAACGAATCCGATCTGTCGAAGGATATCCGTTAATTCATGAAAGAGATATAGAGTTTGAAGGGACTTCAGAGTTCACGAACGTTTCACAAGAACATTGGCAACTGCGGTTTTCAGGCTCATGCGCGCACCCTCTCAGAAAACGTGAACATCATGATTTGGGGTGGCACCCCCGCAGCAGCCTTTGAACTTTAAGAGCGAATTTTTACGCGGTGTATGCCCCTACCATTTCCAACGAAACAAACCTTCCTCGAGTGCGTGGTTTTTCGCACTCGGGCCGTCTCCACCGAGTCAGAATGGCGGATTGTACGGGTTTCACGTTCTAGTAGCTTTCTTTGTTTAAGCGTTATATGTAACTGTTTCTTAGCTCTCCGCAGGTCGGTTTTTTGTTTTGCCGACTGTGCTGCATCATCTTTGTGACTACGGCGCAACTAGTCAATCAAATCTGCTGTATTGCCGCGTCATAGTTCTCCGTCCCCCATATAAATACGCGCTGCTCAGCATCAGTCAAACAATTAAACTCAGTCTCATACATCTCTAGCGCTTGAAAAATGCCTCGTGTCTTGGTGAATCGCAATGTTCCCTTGCACTAGCTCTTGTCTCATCCAGGATGACGATACCTAGGTTACCGGTGTCAATGGATTCGTTGGCTCGAATGTCGCTCACGAGCTCATCAAAGGAGGCTATCAAGTTCGGGGGTGAGTTCTACACTGTCTTTGCCCTCGCCAATTGTTGAGACCCCCTTTCAATAAGCACACTTCGAGAAGATAAGATAGAAAGTTTCACGGCAGCCATTAGCGACAAGTTCCCTTCCCTCGAAGTTGTGCAAGTCGACGACGTAGTAACAGCAGATCTCACGGATGCTTTGAAAGGTGAATTTTAGCATTATGTAGACGTCCTTTTGAGTCATCTCCTCTTCAGAGATCGATGCCATTATTCATGTCGCTGTCCCCTTGCCGTTCGGTGGTCCGGGTCCCAAAGAGAACTTGAACGTAAGTTTTTTAAACATGAGTGATGCACCCGGGTTTCGACTTAAAGCATTAACTCTTCTGAAGATCGCCGTCGAAGGCTATGTCAATATTCTTCGCCAGGCTGTCAAAGCCGGTGTCAGCAAAGTCGTGATCACGAGCAGCTGGGGGGCTACTCTCGATCGTATGTTGATTTCCTAGTTCCCCATCGTTGTCGAGTCTAAGTGTACCATGAAGCTACGATGAAGCAAGCCTTCGAGGGCCTTGTCAGCACCGAAAAAGGTTGCTAGGAATCTCAAGACGACAGAGTTACTGATGGCTGTTATAGACTGGAGTAACGCCACCGAGGAGGAATTTTTATCAGGAAAACATGCCAACAATCCGATGTGGATCTACGCTGCTGCAAAAGCTCTTGGGGAACGAGCAGCTTGGAAATTCGCGGAAAACGAGCCATCGTTGGATCTGTCGATCAGTAAGCTCATCATGAAACTTCTTCGAGTCCAGAGCGCTGACGACGACGATGTTCCGCCAGTTATCCCGCCCTTCATATTTGGGCCTTATGTCCCCGGTTTCCCACTTCCATCAACAACAAGTGCATTAAGTTCAAACCAGCACATCTATACACTACTCACTGGTGCTATACCACCTCCCCTCCCGCCTTTGTTTTGTGATGTCCGTGACGTTGCGATAGCTCATGTTGCCGCTTTGAACGTGCCCAAAGTTACTTCCGACGTGGAAGACAAACGGTTCCTGATCTGTGGGGGTTCCTTCCTTTGGAAGAACGCCGTAGAATATTTGCACAGAGCACGCCCTGAACTGAAGGAGCGGATCCCAGCCGTTGACGCACCTGTCATTTCTTTCCCTGGGCCCCCAACGACCATTGATGCTTCTCGTGCGAGAGTGACCTTGAATATGGGAAATTATCGTGACTGGACTGAAACGCTCGATGATACCGTTAATTCTTTGATGGAGGCGGAAAGGACGTGGGTCAAGGCCTAGGAGGAGAGTAGTACTGACGTGGCATTGTCGTGAATATAGGTTGAGATATCAGAAATTGTGTTCGGATCTTATCTCATCGAGCTTTGAGGTCGTGAGAATTAGAAGCTCTTCCTGCGGCTTTTTGTGGTGTTGCTCTAACAAATCTTGAGTTGAGGTGTACTACATAGCATCTCTCAGTTCCTCTCTGCCCTTTGCTGAACATTTTGGCGCTTTTGAAATAAGATGGCCTGGCTACAGACTCGGGTGATTCAGTGGACTTACCCACTTGTGGACAAAGCATCTTAGCAGCTACGTACATTGCTTTGCTATATCCGGTATATTCTTAGGCGCATCTGGTCATCCATTCCTTCTCGATGCATTCATATCCAGCCCAATCATGGTGAATTCGGGCCTGGAATGGGCCAAAAATGAACGCTGAGCCCCTCTTATCCGCAATTTTCGGATCTGGTGCAGCGAAAACTTAAAGGTTAAACCTGGTGACCATGAAATTTGAAAGCGCGTCTTGAAGACCTTCGGCAATGCTCCCATTGCTCATCGGCTTTGCGTGCATAGTCCATGCGGGCTTTGGTCTTTCCCAAACGTCTGTTTCCAGTGACTCTGTTGCGACCGCGACCCCAAGCTTGTCGGTACCTTCCACGGATAATCTACCGACGCAGGTTTCATTACCTCCTAAGCAGCCGTGGTGCCCCTCTGAGGTATTCTGTGCAGGACAGGTACGATGTGCTCATTTCGTTGCCCTCAAACTTCTCAACTTCGTTTGAAGCTCCTGCAAACCGTCAACTTTGCTCGTCTATATCCCGATGATAAGACTTTTGTAGACAAGGTTTATTTTTGATCTGCCTGATCTTTGTCACCCTTTCTAAACTCGGCACCGCAGCCAACCAACCAACCTGCTCAAGAGGTGCTGGCAGCCTTCCAAAACATCTCCTCTTCAACAACGTACGGCAAAGTTGTTCAGTTCGTCGAAAATAACTTTAAAGGGGAAGGCCTTGAATTAGAAGAACTCGAACTTACCAACTTCAAACCTGATCCTTCCTTCTTGAATAACGTTTCCGCGCCTATCGTGAAGGCATTCGCCCAGACCGTCCATGGTTTTTGGAAACAGCTGATCAGAGGCACAAACTCGTCGACCCTCTGCACGGGTGGCTCAACAGGATGTGAAAGCTCTTTGATCCCCCTTAATCACACTTTTGTGGTTCCTGGTGCGTTTTTACACCTTTGTCTTGTTCTTCGAGAAGTCAATAGCCATGCAAAGGTGGCCGCTTCAGGGAGCAGTACTATTGGGATAGCTTTTGGATCGTCGAAGGTCTCATCGAGTCTGAACTCTACGATATTGTAAATGCCACGCTTCAAAACTTCATGGACGAACTAGATACCTTTGGCTTCATTCCTAATGGTGGCCGCATCTACTGTAAGATCGGATTCTCTCTTGCAAGAACTCAAGGATAATTTTATACATGCTTTCAGATCTGAATAGATCCCAGCCTCCGCTCTTCATCCAGGTTGGTGTATGAACTATCAAAAGGTTTCGCGAAGCTAACCATATACCTGACAGATGCTATCGCGCTATGTGACAGCTAGCGGAGATCGAAAAATCCTCAGGCGAGCTCTCCCTCTTGCCGAAGTATGTATAAGTAGTATCTTCTTCTATGGTTGTACCCGCTCATCCATTGCCCTTGATTAGAAAGAGCTCAAGTGGTGGGACGACAACCGCTCACTGCAAGTCCAGTCTCCGTCAAATGTAACACACAAAGTATACCATTATTCTGTCAGCAACAGTGCACCTCGTCCCGAATCATACCTTACAGGTTAGTTGACTTTTCCTGCAGATTCCTCATTCGTCAGATTCATGTCTTGTATTAGACTATATCACTGCTAATGTCCCGGACACATTTAATGACACTCAAAAGGCTGCATTGTACGCTGAACTTGCCTCTGGTGCTGAGACTGGTAAGCCTCGATCTGTCGACAGGGATATCGAATCTCATGCATGTTGACTGTTGACGTTAGGATGGGACTACACTGTCCGATGGTTTGTGCCCACTGCTGATGGCAATAATGACGGTTTTCGAAGCCTTAACGTCAGAAACACGATCCCAATCGACCTCAACAGCATCCTTTGTAAGTATTATATAGTGTCCACATACAATGCCAACGACCGTTATGTCACTCCTTTCAGACAGAAATCACATTCTTCTCGCTAAACTATATGGCCGTGACGACAATAAAGCAGCTTCCTCACACCGTAAAGCGGCAGCCTCCCTCCGTGCAACCATTCTGGACCTCTTCTGGGATTCCAACAAGGTAGGCTTCTTTGCGATAGTAATCATCGTATTACAGCTAATCATTCCTAAGCTTGCTTTTTACGACTACAATCTTGCCACGGGATCAAGGAACAGTATCTTTAGTGCAGCGAACTTCTATCCCCTGTGGAGTGGGATTGTTCCTCCTGATCTTCTAAGCAGTTCGGACAAGGCTTTCGGCTATTTCTCGTCCCTCAATCTTGTTCTCAACCGCTACAATGGGACTTTCCCTTCGACATTTGTCGATTCCGGACAACAATGGTGAGATATTACTCTCAATTCCCAAATCACTGAGCTTATCCTGGACACTGAAAGGGATGCTCCGAATGCCTGGCCCCCACACCAATACATCGTTCTCCAAGCCCTCCGTACTCTTCCATCAAACGTCACTACAGGAGTGCTCCCCACACCGTCTGGTGACCAATCAACCTTCAACCTCATTCCCCAAGGTCAACTTGGACTAAGCGAGTCCCAGCTCCCTGGCCAGCCGTTGAACGGTAATGCAGGGAACGCCTCGGCATCAGGTCCAGCGGCTGATATCAACAGATTGAATGGGACGGTTCTAAATGGTGGGAACGCTACAGACGGCGAGGGGTGGGGCAAGGCTTTGGAAAGACAGCTTGCGAATCGGTATATAGCCAGTGCGTTGTGTAGCTGGTAAGCGTCTCTCTATAATACCTTTCTTGGTATATCGTACTAAAGTCACTCAATCAAGGCACGCAACGGGCGGCTCGATTGAAGGAGTGTTACCGAGGTTATCCCCACAGGAGCTCAATATTACTCAGAGTGTCAATAACACCGGAAATGTACGATTTCCCCTTTATTTTACCTCTGTCTTTCTGACCTTCTGTCAGATGTTTGAGAAGTTTTCCAATCTCGACATCGACTCCGCAGGACGCGGAGGAGAGTACACCGTCCAGGCAAGCGTCCCCTTATTCTAGTCGCTTCACCTTCTGATAATGTCGAATACATTCAATAGGCGGGCTTTGGATGGACGAACGGCGTCGTGCTCTGGGTTTCCAGCTTGTACGGTGGGGTGTTGGTGGACCCGCAGTGCCCGAGTCTCCTCACATCAAGTAACCACCACACAAACGGTGTCGCTCACCCGACTGGAAACGGATCGCCCGTCGCGCTCGCATTTGTATCTGTGGGATTGTTGGTGCATTATCTGGTGGTGTAAAACAGAAACACCGGCAGCTTTGTCGGATGATTGAGGAGTTTTGAAGAGTTGGCTCGTCGCCGGCAAGGGTAGGTAGCGTTATGATAGAGATTGTCTTTGGATCTTATCTTATCTTGCACTGAGGTCGTGAGAAGGTTTCCTTTTGTTGGCGCGTCGCAGTACATAGTACTATAGCTAGAATCTCTCAGTCCCATCTCTGCCTTGCCCTTTGAATTTTTCTCATTTTGCACTGAACGTTTTTGAACCTTTTACCAAGATGACCCAGCTACAGACTCAGGAGGAGGATTCAGTGGACTTACTCGCTTCGATGATGCATGTGGACAACAACCAAGCGCGTCGTGTGTTACGAAAATACAAAGGCGACGTGGCGAAGGCTGCAGATGCTATGTTAGCAGGCGATAAAGGAGATGAGTCACCTCTTTTGTGGGGTCCCTCAACTGAAAGTAGTCAAGACCCCGGTTATCTCGACCCATTCACAGAGGCCACAAATACTGTTGCTCAAGCTTCCTCGAACGTTATAGACCTCACCGGTGATGACAACGACAGAACCTTGAAACTCAGTCAAGCTCAAAACGACGTCAAGTTTGGCCCATCTGAACGGGCACCTGATCCAGCCTGGCAAATGGTCACGACAAATGTGAAGTCTCATGCATCAGCCATCAAAACCACCTAATTGAGCAGCAGACCCCAATCGACACCAATAATGATGAACGTGCTATGAACGAGGCTATCCAAGCCAGCTTAGCTGACTTTGGCTCGTCAGAGGAATTGGAGATATTTCCTATGGAGGAGGCTGTCAGGGAAGGTGGCAGGCGAGTATCTATACCCACGGTGTTGTTCTTTTGACTGAGTCTTCCGGTTGTCTAAAGGCCGATTGCTCTGCGTACAGATGCCTCAGAGATTGCATATGCTGCACTGGTGCGCAACCCGATTCGATCCACCTCGTATCCACCAACCAGATTATAAGATCGTCCAAGCTTTCGCACAAATACCACAAATTCGCCGCAACGTTGCAACATTATTAGAACCTGCCGATGGTATGTGACCACCCTTTCAACGTTTCCACGCTCATTGCATGACTAGGAATTCCCCCTCGACCTAATCGGTGCCTGCAGCTGGTGGAATTATTTACGAACCTAGATCTCGCACAGCTCTCTGCCATCGTTGACAAAGATGTATTGCCGCGTATGAAACCACTTGCATGGGATGGAACTAATGCGTCACTTGGCCATGCAAGTGCAGGTAAGATCTAGAACGGTGTTTGGAAGATAGCCCTTTCTGACGCTTATATGCAGAGTTCATCGGGCGTTTTGCGGCAGATATAGAGAATCAACTAAACTTACAAATTCTCCCCGATGAGCCCCCGTGAGGAAGCATCGTTACAAACTGTTAATTAGCATCGCTGACGCACTTGTTTTTTTTACTTCTCAGTATTCGTTTATTCCAGTTCTCTCATACCAAGGCCGAATCCCGCGGTGACTCGTTCGAGGTTCAACAGAACAGAAAACAAAATAGCTGTGTCGTCGAAATACACACCGGCGACTCTGTTACGCCCAATGACCTCATATCTCGCTTGAGTAGCAATTTGCACGCACATAACGAATTCACTAGCACTACGACCCGTGACGTCATCGTTGACCCATCAGAGGTGGTGTCTTTCCATCTCAGACCCATGCAGTCCACTGGACAGGGAAAGACGGTTGAGCCTTTCGTGTTCCCTAAGCAATTCTACCTCGATAGGTTCGTTCATGAGAACGTAGTGCTTGCAGAGGAGAAGGAAATGCAAGAACGTAAAATGTGTGACGAGATCAATGAGTTGATAAAGAGGAAGGAGTTACTCACTCGAGGCGATGTAAGCGCTGTCTCCCTCGCACAGTCCACAACTAACGTTTCTATTCGCATCTCTTTTCAGCAAGGCAGAGATGTTCTCACCGATTTGCGTGCATCTTTGCATTATTTCGAGGAAGTAGCTTGTAAAAATGAACCAGAACGCGAAGAGTTTACTAATCGGACAGCGAAGAAGTTGAAGAAGCTTATGGACTTTGTTGTTTCTAGTGTTCGAGGTTAGTGATATCCTTGTTAGCTATCTCTTGCGCTAAATCCTGTATGACAGAGATTGATGTCGCAGTTGAAAAGCTACAAGCTGATCTGGCAGCTGTCTACAATGTTCCCGAGCTCCAGAAGCATCTAGTCCGTTCTCAATTCGTGCAGATAGCTCCGTTCCTGATCTAACCTATATCCACTAGTATGATCTCCGTGCCGTTTTTATGCACACCGGCCTGCCCGGCCGTAAACAGATATATTCTTACATCCGAGACGCCCACGGTCTTTGGTGGAAAACCGTGGATCATACGGTAACGGAGGTACGATCCACATATCGATGAGAATATCCCCAAGTTTCTTATAGGGCTGTCTAAGGTCCCAGAGGAAACGGTTCTGACGGACCCAACGGGTCTTCACCTCGGTGCCGGTCCATACCTTCTCCTATATAGCCGGCACCTCTCTGAGGAAGAAATTTTGGCGCCCGTGGCGTGGCCGCGGTCGATCGCTGTTCGTAACAGGTTCCTTTGAATTCTGGACAACGCTGAGTTGTGATATATGATCATTATATACAGGACAGTGTAGAAGGTTCAAATAAAACGCTCTTTGCGGCGTTGCAACCTGAGGTCGAGCAGACGGAAAGTGTCCCACTTGCTGCTGCCCCGACAGCGTCGATGTCGTCGTTTTCATCGGGTCCTCTTAGCCGAGAGGCAACGCAGATTATTGAGGATGTTGAGATGCAGACTCAATTGGATTAGAGTAAAATAGTTTTCTGAATCGTGTATCTGTAATTTGGCCACAACTGACGGATGTCCTTTCCACTCGCTTTTCTGATTTAAGAGGGAGGGGAGGATTCTGGTCAAAAACTACCTGCTCGTGCTTGTTAATATTCTGTTCATATTATATTGTGGCGTTGATTTCTGTGGTTTGTTCGCAATCAGTAGGCTTAAAACCTCATTGTGGTTTCTCTGTGACTCGCGATCGCACGAGGATATTCATGTTCACAAGTCACGGAAAAGTTACTTGAGATGACATCACAATCCTTGCAGAGGATGATGATAAACCGGTGAAGGAAAATGAACTTCCATATGAGCATGGGATCACTGTGGCGCTTGTATATCGAGCCAGCATCTTATCAAAACGAGTGTAAAAAATTAGAGTACATTCATCAGTGTTTGAACATGCATTTGCTTCTAGACTGACATCTTCCCTTCAAGTCCGGGAGTCCGGTGCCGGTGCACATAGCAATAGTAGTCGAAAGCCTTCGCTGTATGTAGTACATAGTTTGTGATGACCGGATTGGTGAAAGAGTTTTCCCATAGAGCGCCTAAGTGAACTTACCCATACATGCATTTTTACTTCCAAGAGACATATATACTTGGTACATCAAATCCGTCTTAAATCCTGCCAAGCCCCGCCGGCGACTTCTTCCCCTGGGAAAAAGTGAGGCAAGTTAGAAGTTGTATTCCATTGATAACGACCCGGAAGGACCTCATTATACATAGCCTGAGAATGAGGATGAGAATGAGGAGATGCCATGCCTCTTTCGGAGAACATGAAAACTTCCAGTTCCAACGGTGTTCTCATCCAATCAGGTGCGCCTCGAGGCACCTTCAAACTCTTTAAAACGCTTGTACAGTTAGACAACCATGGCGTGAGCCCACAATTGAGAGCCCGTCCAGTTTCTGTTACTGCAGAACGTTTAGAGCTGGAATTATGCACAATACGCCACCTCGACAGGTTTCTAGTATGGATACGGACGACTTGATAAGACTTGGAAGTCGACATGTTACCAGTGGCCTCAGCAGACTTACTGAGGGCGTTCTGTCAAAGGGCCAGGGATCTTACGTCGAGTACGAGGGTGGCAAGAAGTTCCTTGATTTTACATCAGGCATCGGGGTGACTGCCTTGGGTCATTGATGAATATAGGCCCGTCGTTCTTTATTCTGATGTGTTCATAGGCCATTGCCATCCGAAAGTTAGCGAAGCTGCAGCTAAACAATGTTTTACCATTGTGCACGCCCAGGTGAGCTATATTACCATGATCATGGCCAGTTCATTCATACTTGTTTGATCTCTCATAGTGCAGCATCGCGTTCCACAGGCCTTACCTGGAACTCATCGAGCGTTTGCTTTCGATGATGCCGCACCCTTCTTTGGATTCTTTTTTCTTCTCGAATTCTGGGTCCGAAGCCGTCGAAGCCGCCATCAAGCTCGCACGCGTATCGACTGGCAAGCAGAATATCATTTCTATGCAAGGTTCGCCCTGCAAGACATCTCGTGAAACAAATATGTGATACTTACATGCAGGTTCAATGCATGGATTCACTTATGGAGCCATGGGGGTGACGGGGAGCCAGACTATCTGGTCGGAGGGTGCCTTTCCACTCATGGTAGGTGTTCTTCGCATTCTCCAATTTTTCTCTTATGGTTTCCAGCCCGGAGTATTCACCATTCCCTACCCATACTGGCACCAGCACACCCTACCTCCGTCTACACCCTCGTCAATCCTCGTGCAGAAGTCCCTCTATCAGCTGGAACTCATTCTTACTCAGAAGAGCGCCCCACGCGACACCGCCGCCATCATCGTTGAGCCCGTCCTCGGCGAAGGTGGTTATGTGCAAGCTCCACCTGAGTTTCTCCAAGGCCTCCGGGCGATATGTGATAAGTACGACATTCTACTGATAGTTGATGAGATCCAGAGTGGTTTTGGGCGTACTGGCAAGTACTTCAATACTGAGTACAGTGATGTTCGCCCCGATATCATGGTCATTGGCAAGGCATGTACCTGCTTTCTGACGCTGGAGCGCTTTTGAACTAGATATGTAGGGATTAGCGAATGGATTCCCTCTAAGTGGGGTCATCGGTCGCAGAGAACTCACCTCTAAGCTCAAGCCTGGATCCATGGTATATTCGACGTGAACCTTGATATGTCATTTTCTCATTCTCTTGCCAGAATGGAACGTATTGTGGCAACCCCGTTTCTTGTGCAGCTGCAGTTGCCGTCGCCGACGCGCTTAAAGAAGAGAACATTCTTGCCAATGTCCAAGCTAGGTATGCTTACTCTTCTTTCATATATATCTTTCTGATCTCTCATCAGATCCAAGGAACTGTTCGCGGGACTCGAGGAGTTACGCGCTGACTCCGATGTTGCGCCTTATATCCTAGACGTCCGGGGTACAGGCCTCATGGTCGGAGTCGAATTTACGTCCCCCTCAGGCCCAGGTGCAAAATTCGATCCGTTCACCAACGAGGACAGTCCTAAGAAGATAGCGTCGCGCGTGTCGACGGCGTGTCTTCAGAAAGGCATGATTATTCTAACGGCGAGCGCGTATGAGGTCGTGCGGTTCCTTCCTCCCCTTAATATCACTGCGGAAGACTTGAAGAAGGGAATATATATAATTTCGGAGGCCGTAAAGCAGATCGTCAGGGAAGGTTGAATGTTGACCTGAACAAAGTCCGTGTGTTTTGCACTTCGATAGATTTTGTACTCCCGATATCGTATACATCATCCCTGCCCGTGATTCATGGGGTGCGACGTCTATACTCCTCATCTTCGGTAGTACTACTTAGGGAGATCATTTTCCATTTCAAAATTAGGGCTACATAGTCCTGAAAAATGCAGACCCGAGGTCGATGTCGGCAGCAAGGAGCACAGATCGTTGGAGGAGCCTGAGAATAGTGCGTGCATTTGAGCTGGATCAAGGAAAACAGGGTAGTCTTTGATAATCCATCCACATAGCGGAACGTCCCCCGTACTAGACTTCAACTGCGGCAGAAAATGTACAAGCTACATAGGATAGGCCCCGCGAGACTGGAATGGTGGTTCTCGGAGGGTGTAACATCCGAAGTCCGACGTACACATTCGACCTTACAATCATGTCGGAACAGATAATCGAGCAAAGTACTCATTCAACTCCCTCTTCAGCGTTGGAGAGCTACATTTCCCACCCTTTTGCGTCGGATGAAACCTACCAGGTGCGCAAAACAATAGGATGGCGTCTAGAATATACCTGACGTACGCGATCTTGTCAAGCAAGGTCTAGAGAGTCTGATCGCTGGAGGAGCAATTGCGGGTAACCTGACTAGTGAGGAAGAGGAAGAGGCTTTACGCCGCACTCGTGTCTTCTACTTTAACAAGTGAAACATGACTTTTTCTCTACCGGTCTCTTCGTTATACTCAACTTTGGAAAAGGATTACTGGGAATGCACTTTCAGTAGAGGAAGTACGCGCATACGAAACTTCGAGGAAATTGACACAACGTTTGGAAGAAGAGAATCGACCGGCCGAAGGAGAGGCTTCGGTGACCGCTACCAGCGACGATACGCGTATCCTTACATTCGCCGAGCTGCAAGAACTCATCGAGTCCGGGAAAACTGATCAGATTCCCAACAACAAAGTTATACCAGAACGCCTGAACGTGAGTTGCCCTTGTTTCGAATTTTCGTGTCAGATCTATTAAGATATCCTCTTCGCGAATCTAGGAAGCGCCGCCGAGCCAATCCAATGCTCCCTTGCGAAAGAAACCATGGGAAGTTGCTGCAGAGAGTTAATCAACGACCATAGATTTCACGACGCCACAATTAATTGTATTTGAGAGAAACGAGTAACAATAATGTGCATCTAGAAATTGGCTCCGTACCATTCAATTCACATGAATGTCTAAAAGTGCTGGACTACATATAAAGCGGCATTGAAAAAGGAAACTCAAACAATCTCATACACGACACGTCAGGACGGAAAGCATGGAAAAAACAACGGGAGGAAAAGTACGAATGTTACTAGTGAAACGATAGAGGCATAACATGTCTTGTTGCTGACTACAGCAACATCGAAAGGGCAGGAAACATCCAGACTGGTCCATGGAATAAGCAATTGTCCGCCAGTCACCTTCGGTTAGGTGTGCTGAGCTGACGACGCCTGTTGTGGATACAAAGTAACACGACCCCAGAACCACAAGCTCCGCCATTTACATCCGTCTCCGAGGACCATATTCAACACTCAACGGCAAGAAGAGCTGAAAGGGGATCGACAAACCTGGGGACAGGCATGCCGTACGTAGGTCATGAATAGACCGAAAGGGAACACTGAATATACATATCTAGTCGGTTCTTCTCAAGTTGTCAGTTACCCCACGTTACCCCAGAGTTGGGAAGCTGCTGACGACGACGGTTCGCCAAAGTACTGGTGCGCAAGCTGACGCGGGTCATGGAGAGAGGGATGGTGAGTATGCCTTGTGGTGGCAGGTGGAGGTCCAGTTTGATAGTACATGTTGGAGTTTGTACTTTGAAGAAGCTGTGAATTGAGGTAACTTGGATGGCTAAGTCCAAGCCCAAGGGCATCTGGCCGCTGTATGGGCTGCTGGGTCGCCAACTGAGGATAAGCAAAAGGATCGTGAGGTGCACTATATTGCTGGCTCGGAAGGTATTGCGAAGCGCTGATGGATGCAGACGGGACACGCTGGTGAGTGGTATTCACTATAGATTGATGGGGGTAAGGACCAGGCGGAAGAGCTCCAATGAGATGCGGCTGCGAATTCTGAGTCGTCTGAGTCGCACTGGGATACGTGGAAGACCAGATGGACGACTGAGATGCGTCAAAAGAAACAGAACCTTGGGGTAGTTTAGCCTGGTGGTATGTTTGATTGGGTTGGCTAGTAAATTTTAGAGATTTTTCATCATGCGAAGCAGACCAAATGCTGTGACCCTGTGCGTGCGACAGGTCAGAGCCAAACAGTAGGGCTGACTGTGGCGCCGTGCTCCCCAGATGACTCAGAGTCGATCGCCCACTGATGACGTCGTTCAGGAGGTCCTGGGCCGTTGTTGGTGCGGCCATTGTTGGTACGGCAGTAGAGGGAGTAAGACTGGGGGTCATGAAAGGAGAAATGGTCTTGGAAAGCGTCGGAGAGCGTTTGGTTGGACTCAGTAACGGCTTGGAGCGGGTCAATGGGGTTGCATGAGATGTTGGAGATGGGAGAGAGGAAACAATGACGGGAGAGGTTGGGGCCCTGACCAATGATATCAGGACTGGTTAAACAGTAGATATATGCGCGTGTACATACCTAGGATTCCAAACGATCTCATCCTCTTCATCATCGACCTCAGGATCATTCCCAGGTGCATTTAAGAAATGGAAAGCTTCACGAAGGACCTCGTCATCCGTCCGTGAAGTTGCCTCCGTCATGTTATCTTCCTCAGGCTCTTTATCCACACGTCGTGTATCGCGAATCGAGGCTAACAAGTTCTGCTGGCCGATGGACATATTACTCTCCTCCGCCTGAGTGGCCGGAGGCAACTGCGGTTCAATAATATCGTCTCTTACGGAGAAAACAGATCCACTATAGATAGCAATGGGGGAATTCTAGGAGCAAAAGAGACTCAGTCCAGAATGTTGAAAAATCAGATGAACAAACATACCTCGAGTTTGGCAACCTCCCTCGCATCGCGTATTAAATCTGCAATCCTCATCAGCTGCCAGTCGTTAGGATGAACCTCCTGAACAGGCCCGGCTGCCTCTGCAGACGAGTCGCTCTCTGGTTCTACACTCTTTCTCATCAAGTCTTTGAGAGGCAGGAACCCGCGCGTTTCGACATCCTCGTCAAGCGGTGCCGTAAGCGTGGGTAGCTTACTCAGTTCGAATTTACGTGCCAACTCCGTAGAAAAGCGCGCATATTCTTGCCAGAAGCGCTGGGTACGTACAGAAGTGCGAGCTACCTTGAATTTGGTGTTTCGCGTCAGATCGATACCCTCAATGCGCTTGAGTTCTTGGAAGGCGTCGAATTCGTGATCCTGATTCACGTATTTGAAATTTGCCCTGAGCCATTTGCTGGCGATACGGAGTGCAGGAAGACTCCGTCGAAAGGTCGCAGTGATGCGTTGTGCTAGGTCATCTCCAGGCGCGTCTCTGGGCGGAGGAACTTGCAGCTCCTTGAATCCGACTTCCAACATTGCTCGGTGGAGGTCGAAGAGATGTTCTAGGATGTGCCATTCTATAATGACAGATGTGCCTTCGGGAGGCGGAGGTAGTTCGGGGCGCTTGCTCTGATTCGTAGTCGTGGGGGTACGGATCATTCGATGCTTCCAAAGGGCGCCCTGTGATAAAATGACGGCGTTAGAAATCATGTCGGTGGGAAGGTATCGTTCAGATAGGAGTGTCATAAATGCGTCCAGGACCACTTTGCTGTGCCGTCGAGAGAGTGATTCCATTCTGTGTAATCGTGAGTTGAGGGAGGCGAAAGAACAAACTAAGGTAGAACCCACTTCTTAATACCTTTCTCCATTCCAACCTTCCATAACGAATGTAGTACAACAATATTTTCCCTGAAAGCTTCCACCTGCACTCGAGGCGGCAATGCCTCCTGTCTGTCACGTTCACGTCGTGACCTTGTCTTCCAAGCCTCGAGAGACTTGCCAAGAACCGAGCCAAGATTCTCGGACGCTGTGTCGTAAGGTGCTCGGACACACAGAGCACGATAATAGTGTGTGAGGGATACGAATGAATCTTTTCGATATGTGGCTATGATCGCGAGCTGGTGTGATGGGTTACCATCGTCTGGGACTAGTAACCGCGCTTGTTCGTAACACTGCTGTGCTTTTTCATAATTACGTGGTCTTGGTATAGGCTCCTCAGGCTGGCCTGAGCGCCGGTTCCGACGACTCCTGCCGCCCCCGCCTTCTTCTTGGCCCGCTCTCGGTCGACCGCCACTCTCGTTATACAATTCACGGTAGCGTGCAATGTCACCCAAGCAGACAAGCGCCTTGCTTAGGATCGCAAGCCAGGAGGCTTTGACTTCAGGTGTTGAGGCGGTGAATGTGGTAGAGGCGTCTTCGTGTGGAAATTGGAAATGGTTCCGGCCATTGGGAGGCACAGCACCCTCTGGAGCTGTGGATATGTTCGTAGTAAGATCGTCAGTTTCTGAGATGATTCCAAGGGCAAGAAGAGCAGGAGTTGCAGTGTCCAGCGCGAACGATCGACGTAGCCGCACGACTAGTTGGCTCCAAAACTTTTCCTCATCTGCGAGGAACTGTCGGAACCGTTGAACTAGTTTTCTATGTTCGACAACAGGCGCATTGGGTGGGCGCTGATTGGGCGTTTGACGCATTTTACTCTGAATGACGCGATCAAGATTGAGGATGCGCTGCTTATACGAGGCAATGAAGGCATAGGACGTCTGCATCCAAAGATGATTCTCGACATCTTTGGACTCCTTTGCAAGAGGATGGACGAGGAGCAAGTTCAAATATCGCCGCCGCAAGCTAGAGATATGATAGTTAGCTCGAGTACTGGCTGTGCAGCTTCACTTGCTCCACCCACTTCTTCCGTTGGAAATCGACTTCTTTGTCGAATGGTTCTTTCGTCTTTAACAAGTCCTTCAAAGATTGGTGAATTCCCTTCGCCTCACTGTTTGAGCGTTAGAAATCGAGAGTGGCAGTGAGCTATAGCTAGCAACACTCACCGGGCAATGGTTGCAGGCTGCTCAGTCATAGTAAACCGTGATCTTACCAATCCAAGCAAACCATCTCCAATAAGGCTATATTCGTTCTCGGTCTCTGGGTGGGTACAAGAGTCAAAGAGGAGCCAACGAGGAGATCAGTTGAAAAGGACAAGATTGTGGGCAACAACGTGGGAAGAAGGCAGCGCCTCACATTTATTCAAGTATTGACTCCATCTGACTGACCAACATTTCCCCAGGGCCGAACTCTACTTGTTTATTATAAACGGATATCTGTACGACCTATGAATAGCGTATGATATACGCTACAAAGCTCAGAAGCTGACATTTATGGGATGGACTCATCCTCGGGGTCCATGTCTGGCCGATCTATGGGTTAACGGGCTAATGCCGCATTTCAAATGTTAACGTTACTGTATACCCATATTCAAGAATGGCAGCTGGTATACTCTCTTTTTGGGACACGTAAAAATACGACAAAGGGTCGCCGCGAATGTGCCGAGTAACAAGTTGGAAGTGAAGTTTTGATCGCCTTCTGTCATACAATCCCAAAGTCTGGCTCGAGCTCAAATGAGGACTATTACGCAGAGTTACTGCGGGTGACTCATTCAGCATATTACACCCCCAAGTTGGTGAGTGGTACATACCTCCAATCAATATGTTCAGCACGCACGAAAAATTATCAGACGCCAGTACTCTATTGGCCTAAGGAGATCATATTGCTGAACATTCCAAAAGGTGCATCATGATTTGGAACTTCTCTCCATGTCCTGAAACCTGATGAGATGCTTATGTACTTATCTGTATTCATGCGGAAGGTGTAGATTCCCCGGCAGTCGGTAGATCAAAGTCAGATCGAATGGAATGAATTCGGTCATGACAGACAAGAGCTTGGCCCCAGCAAAGCGATACCGTCCTGCTCCTTTCTTATATCTTCTTACATCTTATCTGAAATCAGGTATATCTGCAAACAGTCATGACGATTGGTCACCGGTGATCAAGGACACGACGGTGTCATAACAGCTCAAAGTACGTTGTCACTGTCCTTGAGCTATATGAAAGCAAAGTAAAAAGTCATTAGTGTTAGGAAATCCGAGTGACTGGCAACCTCAAATGACCTCTAGGAATGTGGAAACACTGGGGGACGACATACAAATCATTAGCATTACGTTTGATGACGATGATCAGGATCCTCCCCGCTTTGGTGGAACATTCTTTACCTACAAAGCTGACCCAACCCTTTTTGATAGCGGACATGTCATCGAAGTCTTATATGACTGGAATCAAGAAATCGAAAGTTGTCATGAGAATGAAACTATGCGGTTGAATGGTTCTTCCTTAAGCGGTCTTTTCTTTCGTACAGAGGTACTAAGCTCTTGGTCGTTCAAAACCTTTGATGCTGATTGGAGGTGCTCCCTCGCATTGACAAACCATTGCCTTTCATCACACGTGTCAGTGTCAGGACTAGCAAGGATTCTATTTTGGTCACTCCTCTCCCTCTTGAAGGTTTTCAGAAATATCCTACTATTCCATCCACCCTCTCTCTTCCACGAGTACCCATTTCGAAGCTCAGAAGAATCCAGCCAAATCCGAGCGCAGAGATCGATACCGTCACTATAGCCGAGGAAGGCATACAGGAACGTTATGCCTTCAAGCATCCCTTTTTTGCTTGGTCTATTTATGATTCTGCAAATTATAGTGAATTGCTGGCTGAGCTCCAGAAAGTTGTAGCCGTTCACTCGCCGTTTCTCTTGCACCCCAAGTTTATCGTCACAGATGCCACTGGCGAATTATTTCGCGGCTTTCTCACATCATTCATGCCGGCCGGGACTCTCTGTGATGTGTTGAAGAAGCTTCACTCTGATGTTATCATCCAAGAGGCGATTGCAGATGTCAACGGCGCGCCAAAGCTCACATGGGCCTTAAAACATACGTGGGCCATCGAAACGGCGAGTGCAATAGCAACTTTACACGAACGCGCGTATTGTGGGGATATCAAAGCGGCAAACATCCTTCTCGATCCTTTGGGTCACATCCAACTAATTGACATCGCCCCTGTAAATGGATATACGCGGGAATATGTCGCACCAGAGCAGCTCGAGGGAAGTGAGGTGAGCGGAGCGGACCATACAGAACATATACAATTAGTGCAAAGTGAGGCGCGGGACATCTTCGCTCTTGGGCTTGTATTGTGGCAAATTGGTTCAGAAGTTGTCGACTTCCATCGTCAAGATCTATGTGTGTCTCCGATGTTGATGTGGAGGGAAGGCGAGGGTGATACAAATGGAGCAGCCCCAGATTGGTTTCGTCACCTTGTAGAGAGCTGCATTCAAGAGGATCCAAGGCAAAGACCGAGTGCGTTACACGTTTTGGGCGTTTTGGAAGGATTTGCAAAAGAATGGGGAAAGAGCAAGTCTCCGAGTTCAAGCACCCGGACTTTTGTATGAGGTTCGAGACCGTCTTCAATCCAGAAAGTTTCACAACGGAGGTGAGGAGTGTCCAGGCATACCTGTGATTCAATGTTGAGATAAACCGATCACAAGTTCTTGCGTAAAGGATATTTTTTCTTGGTCGTGGTCCCCGTCACCCCCGTCGCCTGACCATAGTCAATTCTCATTTTCATCAAGTACTATAGACTACGAGAAGACCTTCATTGCTTCAGCTCTAATTATATATGAACAGCGTGTGGTATATATATGATACATCCCAAGAAAACATCCCAAGAAAATCACTCATAATCTTCCTCGTCCTCGTCTTTTCCACCGGGTCGGAACAATGCAAGAAGATCATCCATTCCAAGACGCATGTTCTTGATCTTGTCTCCACTCAAAGCTGCCCTCGCGAGCTCCCTCTTCTTGTCTTGGAGCTGGACCAAGGGTCAAATGATGTCTTCCGAGTCATTCATGTTGTGCAAACTTACGGTTAAAATCCTATCCTCAACCGTCTCGTCAATCTTCAACTTGAATATATTGACGTCTCGCTTTTGCCCAAATCGATGAGCGCGGTCAAAGGCTTGGTCCTCTAACGCAGGATTCCACCAAAGGTCGACGAGGATGACGTTGTTGCACGCCGTCAGATTCAAGCCTATACGGGTGTTCAACAGGAATTCAAGAACACTGCCCCCTACATACCTGTGCTGCCAGCCTTAAACGATATCAAAATCACGCGGACACTTCGAACAGTCTTTATAACTTGCAGAGATTCCTCACGGGTCTTTGCGTCCATCGAGCCATCGTCTATCCGACTTATCAGCCCGAGGACACCAAGAAACAACCAGACCAACTCACATCGAACATACTCAATACCATTCTCCATCAAGAAGGGTTCAAGGAGATCAAGCATCTTCGTAAACTGCGAGAAGATGATGGTTTTCTCTTCTCCGTTGGAGCGTTCCTTGATATCTCCAAGTAGCTTCAGAATCATCCTGATCTTCGCTGACGTCGGGCGTGTCTTCTCAGCCTGTTTAGCCTGGTGCGCAAGAGGCACACAGTCGAGACAAAGAGGGTCTGACACGTCTGGAGCGGCATTACGTGGGTTCAATCTAGCTACTCATCAAACATACACATCAGACTGAAAGTGAAAAGACATACTCTGTCGTACAAACGCGACATTTGCGCGTCACCCCGAGCTGGGAGAAAGCCCCAATGAGATCATCTGTGTCATCATCCTCCGCATTTTTTCTCTCTTTTGGATCCAAGGCATCCATGTCTTTATTGTAATCTTGCGAGACGAGCATAGGGTGATTGCAAGCTACGAAGAAAGTTAGCTTATATTGCTTAGAGCACGAATCGAGGAAATACCTTGACGAAGTCGAAGCAACAACAAGAGGACTGAAATGTAGTTATTCTGGCCATTTCCCATCAACTTTTCAATAACACTCCCCATCTTATTCTCCAAAGCGGCATAGAACGCCTGTTCTGATGAATCAAAGTCGCACGAGACAACCTCGACGATACGCTTCGGGAGTTCTAAAAGCGCTTTCCCGTTGAGTGTCTGATCCTTCTGTCGCCTCAACATGATTTGTTTCAATACAACTTGTAATCGTTTCATTGCCGTAGCAGCGCCCCGTCCAGTTTTGACAGGCTTGGCTACTTGTGCGCTGAATGTTGACCAATTATTGAAAGGTTTGATGCGGAGGAACTTGAAGAGGGAGTAGAGTTCGTCGACACTGTTCTGCCTGCGTGGTGAAAACGCCAATAGTAAACAAGTTGAAAACCAATATGTTACAATGCTTACATTGGGGTACCAGTGAGACACCACCGGTATTTACCTTCGAGTTCGCAACAGGAAGTGGCGCCTTTGGTTTTCACATTCTTGATATTATGTGCCTCGTCTATCCAGCTAGTCAACACCAAAAACTTCAAAAGGATGTAGAGTTATACCTAGTACGATTCGCCACCACTTCACTCCGAAAAGCGCAGACTTCTTCTTGGTTTTGGTCTTCCTGGCCTTTGTTTCCAATGATCGCCCAAATTTATCCGTAGACCCAAACGAGTCATCATCATCGGATCCTCCCTCGCTTTTCTTTTTCGAGGGTAGCTTGGTCTGGGACTTATCCTGAGCACCCGATGTATGAACTTCGTATTCGGATTTGACAACATCATACGTGGTGACAACTACGCGGGCCTTCCGCAAAGCCATGGGATCTCGAGGGATTCTCAGTTTGATTACCAAAGAAAAAAAAAAGCATACGCGTACCCGAAGTTCGAGTTGGGCCATGATGCTTGATGACTATAATATCTTCAGCCATCCTGGAAATCTCGTCTGCCCATTGTCCGACTAGCGCCAAAGGACATACGACGCTAATTACGATATCAGTACAAGATATACATAAACATCGGGATAGCATTTACGGACAGCGTTGTAGCAGCCCATCCGTCGGCCTGATCAGTCTTGCGCGCCCGGCCTTCCACAATCCGCGTGAGTGTTTGTATAGTCTTCCCAAGCCTATTGAGCGTGGTAAACAAGACAGATCATAACAAACAAGGTCGAGTGTACCCCATATCATCTGCAAGAATCCCTCCGAACCTCTTCTTTGAGGGATCCTCGCGCTCCTGCATCCAAGTGCGACCAATGATCTGGTGTGGAAGCAGCCTGATATCCTCGCGGAAACCCTTGACCGTAGCGTCATCCATATTGATCTCTGTTTCTAATTCTTGCTCCATACCACCACTCATTAATTCTCGAATGGCTTTCTCAGCATCGGCAGGGGAGATATAGACATTATCATCGGGATGGTCAGCTATTGGTACTGTTTCTGCATTCTCTTCCTATAATGACTTGTTGAAAACTGCCTGTGCAAGAAAAGGGATGGCTACTCACTCTGGCGTGGGGAAAGAAAGGAGATGAACGTTGCAGGAGTAACTCCCTATTTGACGGGATAAGAATGGGTGTGGGCTTGGAGGTGAATGGTGGTGGCGGAGAGAATTTGTTGATGTCTACTTTCTTCTGAGTTAAATCGCGTATCTTTGTTGGGTTCAAGCGCGGAGGCTGCAGTGCTACAGGTGCTGATATCAAAGGAGTTTTCCCCCTATGACGACTTCATCAGAAAGAGCTGATACAGTTGTAGCGACCCATATACTTCGAAGGTAATTCCTCCATGGAGGGGTCTTCTTCATCTGAAGATATAACAATCGAAGCTGTGCCATTGCGAAAGACAAGACCCGGCGACCCGACAGAGGATGTGTCACTGGATGAGGATACAGACTACAGAGTTCATGGCCATGATGAGTTTTCTGTTCTTGAATGATATGTATGGACCTACAATGACGGAAGGTGAATCTTTCGACTTGCGAGGCCCCCCAAACTCTGGATAAAGGGCGGCATCCTGCATCATTCGCTGTCGTCTGCTATTCCGTTAGAGTTAATCAAAGTAGTAGATGACACCCTTACATGTGTTCCAAAGGCATCTTGAAGGAGTTGGTAGGTTAAACAAGGGAGAAAGGAGATTCGAAGAACAGAATAGTCGCGTCTCAATATAAAGCATCACGTGACGAATGGATTCCAACCGTGGCAAATTCGCGACGCGTCCACGTCCAATCAGAAAGCGAGACCTGATGAAGAACAAAAGACTTGGAACATAGCAACCGCTTTACTTGTCCTAAGCAGAAATCTTTAAGGCCTGAATCGCCTGAGTCGTTACCTTTGTATCGTTCAGGAGAGAATACGTCGGGGGTCCACTACTAGTGCCACGACGTGCAGGAAGCGGTGATGACCGCCGCCGGTCGTAACGGTCGTACTTATGTGCATGTATCTCTGTTAATGTGTCATTCATCCACAGAGCGTACCTCTTGCTATTCGGCGATATTTTGTATGCTGCTTTGCGAGCTCGCCCTGCAGTCTGGACGACAACTTAGAGGCTTGATTTTTTTGGAGTAGTGATCACAGCAACTCGGTGGCCAGCCCCATGGTTGCTTTACACCGAGCCTACCTGTGTTTACTCAGGAGAAGAGGCTTGATTTCTGATGGCTCTGCTCTCTACTGACACTACGAACGAGTGACTGACAATCGATGCTCCCGCGGGTTTCCATCACCTGGTGGGCTCACGCATTATGTGACTCTCATTCTGTATTATCTCCTGTGAGCCGCTTGACTGAACGTGTGGATGGGGACTTCCAATGTAATCTGGTCCGGTATGCACTGACACCCATTTGAAAATACGCTGGGCCTCAAGCAAGTACCCCGACTGAAACTCAAACTTCCCCTCGTCTTTTAGCCATCACCCACAGCTCACTTGCACATGCACCCATGTCCAACATAAGCCATCATGCCATGTTCTGCGCGTGACTGTGTCGCCGTGCCTCAGGCTAATATAAACGGACCAGAATCACGCCCCAAACTTTCTCGTCTGTGTAACACGTTGTCAAGCATAATTCCCAGGTGAAATGACAAAGATCTACAGAAGAATTTTCGAATACGTCCTTATAATCAATACCGTAGTACATGATCGGGATTCAAGAAATTCTTGTACAACAATCTATCAAATCGTCTTCAATGTAAGATCCTAACCCTTCGAAAAAAACAATCCTGCAAAAGGTGTCCTAGAAATTCAAACTACACTACCAAACGAAAGAAAGAAAACGAACAACACATCAATAATGTCTGCGGTCATAAGAATCCGAGTTCGGATTGTGACTCGCTCCTGTTTGTGAATAGTACCCCTGCGAATTTCCAGGCATCAGTGATTGTGGAACGTTCGCCCCATTCCCACCACTATGCTGCGGTGCTACAAGTTGTGCACTACTGCCATAGTCCTGACCAGCGCCATAGCCGCCCTGATTATATCCGTTGCCCCCATATCCGGCTTGCGCACCGTACCCACCCCCATAATTATCTGCGTACGAATCCCCTCCCGCACCTCCTGCCATCGACGCAGACGGAGGGGGATACCGATACGGTGCCTCCGTCTGCCCGTATTGACCACTCGTATCGGGGTATTGTGGTTGGCGGAGCGTCGATGAAGGACCAGCGGTTTGGGACATTGATGACGGGTTGACATGCGAGGCAGGGACCCAAGTATCAAGATCCACTACGTCCTGCGTACGTTTATGGCGGCGCCGAAGGAAGAGACCGATACCCAGGAGAGCGAACACTACGACGACGCCAGCGAGGACTCCACCTATGACGGCAGGGTTTGTGCCAGATTTAGAAGAGGAGTTGGAGGAGGTAGAGTCGGCAGGGGCTGTGGTGTCCCCACTTGATGAGGTTTGTGTTACAGTGATGGTAGAAGAAGAGATTATGGGGGGGAGCGTAGTACTCGATGGAGAAGTCGTGCTGATGCTGCTGGTCAGTGGAAGGGAAGATGATGTACTGCTCGGAAGGGGAAGAGTGGAGCTAGTACTGGGAAGTAGTGTTGGAGTGGAGGGGGGAGGCAGCGACACTGGAACTAGCGTAGTAGGCAACGTCACTCTGAGAAGCCAGGGTCCTCTACCAAATTTGAAAAGCTCTGTCGCAGGAGCCCAATTCGAATCGTCAAGGTCAGGGGATTGGAACAGTGGGACAAGCGCATCGTCCGAGCGCCAAGTTTTGTCAGTACTGAACAAAACTTGAGTGGCGTCTGAATGGGTGATACGGACAGCCACAAGAAGGCCAGCAGCATTGGCTCCAGTGACGGCTGCTGGTGCGTTTGTAGCTACGACTGCAAATACGACGGGGCCTGGATTGAGAGCCATTCTATAACCCTGAGCATTTTCCCATGAGTCAGCATCTGCTGGAGATGACCCGACAGTTGCGCCATTGACGAACAAACTGTACTTGTTGTCCGCAGTAATAATAACTTCAGCTAAGACTGCAGTTTTCCCGGCGGGGGGTGCATATGTTCTGCGGAAGAATCGTTGACCTGGCGGGGCTAAGAGCAGCGGCGGAGCACCGTCCTCTGTCCAAATCCAAGTACCGGTCTTGAAAGCTGTCGCAAGTGTCCCCAGGTCGTTTACTTGCCGGCTGATCAGTTCGTTAGATGAATCATGAAAACGAGCGTAACTCGTAGTGAAATCTGATGACGCGACAATACCCGAACCAGCCGATACTTCAACGTCTACCGTCCAATAGTAACGAGTCCCTGGGGAGAGAGATGGACCTGCATAGTCAACCAGCGATGAAGAAGAAGGAATGACACTGCTGTCCCAAATGGTATCGCTTCTATCGCGAGAGGTGGAAACCTGGATTCGGTATGAAGTTTGGGTATCTTCTGATTTTAGGTTCCAGGAAAAACGGGGTTTGGATACAAATGTATTAGTCTCATCGACACGAAGATTGGAAAGAGTGGAATCTGTAACCGAGTTGATTGCATAGCATAGATCGAAAAGATGAACAAAACGTACCGGCCAGCGTTTCAGATAGGCTAGCGAAAAGGAATGCGAAGAGGCAGAGGCCCCTCATCGCTGTTTTCAGATCAATCACGGACACCGGATAACAATTGGAAGGCTTGCTCACTTCTCATCGTGAAACTAAAAGCGGGATAGGTCAAGGGGCATAAGGTCTGGGAGAGTTTTCCTTGATCAGCATTGTCCTCTCGTTGATCTTGTAATAATCAGGTGGGATGGGCGTTGTCATGGCAGGAGGTCGTCGTTTAGCCGGTGATACGCGTGGTTTAAGGTGATCAGGTGGTCGTTTTCATCCTGTCAATGGCGCAAACGTCCGATTCAACGTTGATGGAAATAAGTATACGATTACAACAAGATTACAAGTAAGTATTACAACTTAATCTAAATGGATACAATAACGACGGTAGCGAGTGACGATGTAAGCAAAGGCATATGTTTTTCTCGGCCGAGATGTGAAAACATGAGGCATAGAGGCATAGTAGCATATTGGTAGTCATAAGTCGGTGCGTGTCAATACAATCGTGTCGTTCGTCTCCTGACAGCTCTCTGACAAAGTTCTGAATTTTCTAGAGGACCCCTTGTCTCCAAGTCTCGATATGCGAGGACTGGATTGACTCCATTGAATAAGGCCTGAATGTAACCGGGTCAACCAACTCGGTCCCATGAGGTCCCAGCGGTTGAACTCGTCGCGGTCGCTCAGCCATAACCGGCTCCTCCAGTGGTGCTGTGTCTCCACGAATATAGGTATCAGGGGCAAGACCCAGCCTTGTTCCCATAGTATCGTCGTCAGGCATCGTGCTGACCTCTGACACATCCATACTCCAATCCTGCTCCTGTTCCTGCCAGGTCCCAGTAGTCTCCGTCTCGACGTCCATATCAAAGTTCCCATTCTTCTCCTTCGCTATGTCCCGCTCCCGAAGCAAGATCTCTAGCTCTCGTTCCTCGATACGCTGGAATCTAATCGCATTCTCGATGTCGCGGATCTTCGCCCTTTCCTCAGAGTCCTCTACGAATATGAGGCGCGTCATGCCGTTTTCCGTGACCCAGCGGCCTCGAGGACTGCGCTGCAGTGTCTTAGGCGAGAGTCGAGGCGGCGTGGTGAGAACCTCGTTGCTGCGCTGCGGTGTAGCTGGTATCGAGGCATTGAACGAGCTGTTCGGGGTGATGACCAAGTCGCTGGAAGACTCCTCGCTCGAAATCGAAGACAACGAGCCCGAGAGCAGGTAGGTAGGGGTGGAATCGGTTATTGGGAGGTGAGTGTGGATGCTGGAACGTTTAGAGGAGGGGGAGGGTATGCCGTTCTTGTTCTTGGAATAGCTCCATCGGGTATGAGTGCCCTTGTCTGTGTCGGATGATGAGACCACTATGTTCCCAGCAGCGCTTGTGGCGGCTTCCCTCATTGCCATGGCGCGGGCGTGGCTTCGAGTCAACATTGTCGCTGGGTGGTTAGTGGTATCGGTCTTAATGTGAATAGTCTTGCTGAGTGCGATCGATCTTTCCCATCGCGCTCGCCTAGTCTCTCTATTTATCTAAATGATCTGCTTTGGCTGGTGCTGCACTGCATTGTCTTCCTCTGGCGTTGACAATGGACTTTTCCGTTTACTCAAAAACGCGCGCTTTGTCGGTGGCCTACAAACTTGGCCACAACCATGTACCTTTGTGATCTCCTCAAGTACCCGACAAACGCCTACTAGCGATTAACCCGGTCCTGCCTCTTTCTTTGACATCATTACACAAAGAATACAGATATTCCATGTAATATCGTGGTACATCGAGAATACTATGCTGACTGTGATGAAATATACGCCCTAATAAACTTCAGTTGTACATTGAATATATTATGAAAAGCTAGAGTATCCTTCGAGCGACATCAGATATCCCCTAAAAGAAACACATACGCAGGAGGGGAAAAAAGTAATCAAAATACCGGATAGAAGAAACAGCTTACATCGGGCCCCATTGTTGGCCACCCGAAAACCCGCTAGCCGAGAACGGCTGCTGAAAGGCTCCACCAAATTGTCCCGAAGTCTGCATGGCCATCATATGAGACTGGACTTGCGCCCCAGCACCAAAAGGCATCTGACCCATAATTATCGAAGTCTGGCTCTGCGTCTGCAGAGATCCAACACCCAATCCACCCTGTTGCTGCATTTGGAACTG
The DNA here is from genome assembly GCA_018221735.1 of Termitomyces sp. K1Aa. Taxonomy (NCBI): domain Eukaryota; kingdom Fungi; phylum Basidiomycota; class Agaricomycetes; order Agaricales; family Lyophyllaceae; genus Termitomyces; species Termitomyces sp. K1Aa. The sequence goes on from JABAJX010000047.1 coordinate 31,664, forward strand.
CTGGCTAGGTGTTGTCATGAACATCATTTGCGACGCGGCCTGTGACTGGGGTTGGGTAGTCGTTGAGAACATCTGAGGCTGGGGTGTGGTGGAGAACATGTGGGGTTGAGGTGTAGTTGATACCGGGCTATCCGAGGGGAACTGAGCGGGGCTCGTTGAAAGGAAATGTCCTTGTATTGCAGAGGCAGAAGTGACCCCATTGCCCTGTGCGTTACCAGCAGCGAAGAACGCGTGCCCTGAGCCCTGTTGGGGTTGCGGTTGGAAGAAATTACTTGTGTTTTGCGCCGGTGCCGACATGAGAGGCTGGCTAGCGAAGAACGACTGCTGCTGAGTCGAAGTAGAAAATGGTGTCCCTGACGAGAGCGATGGACTTGGAAGCCCTGAAGTATGGAATGACTGCTGAGAATAGGGGTTTACTGCTAGATGTTGTTGCTGGAAGGGGTTGATACCAGTTGTCTGGTATCCTTGAGGGATTGACGACGACGGGGACGGTGTCTGGAATTGCAAAGGAAGAGATGAGGTACTTGATGGGGTTTGTAGGGATATTAGGTCAGCCCAGACACCATTTACATTCGCACTAGAGGTTCCGCTGGGTTGAGTCTGCCCTCGTGTCTGTGGCTGACGGGCGTATTGTGGAGTAGACGGTTGAGAGACGGCTGGGGTAGGAGCGGCGGTTGCAAGAGTGGATCGACGCGGTGCCATCGTTTGGGGTGCATGATTCGAAATAGAGGGGCTCGAGACGGCTGAAGTGAGGGGCGTGGGCGGGGCTGAAGAGCTGTCATTTAAAGGTCTTCTGCCAACGACAGATGTCGTAACAGGACTGTTTGTTAAAGTCACTGACGCCGAGGACCCAGGAGGACCAAGTTTCGAGGTGACCAACACTGACTTGTCGATGAATCGCTTAAACTGATACTTTGCTAAGCATGAAGCACCGAGTTTGAATGACAAATGAAGCTTAATCAACTATGGTGACTCACAGCGGATATATTGTTCAAGGTCACTGTCCCTCTCTACGTCCATCAAGTTCGCTGGCGGTGGGTTCCGAGCCTCATTGGGATTGTAGAGTGCATTGGATTTGACATTGCCTACTGACTTCATGGTCTGCAAACGAACGCGTCAACTACATTGTCGTTTCTGAAAGAAACTCTACTTACCTCGACCTGTTCTTTCGTCCAAGCATCCATCGTAAGACTCTTACTTCAAAAAACAATTCAGCGTTGACAGCGTGATGGATCAAATGTACGTACACCTTTGAGATATGTGTACCAATCTTTCGATGGATGCTGGCACAATTTACACTGACAACGATCGATCTGTCAGCTAAAGATTGGGTCATATCAAAGGTATACGTGCCAAAGAAAGATCCCGAGGTTGTAAGACGCCCATCTCGGATGGCGCGCTTTGCAATCTGCGCAGACGTCTATGACATGATGGAAGTGGCTTCGGTAAATGACGTTTATAACAAATTCTCATTGAATGAACACTTGCCATTACCAGACTGAGAGACCAGCTCGACTAATGTTCTTTGATTCCTTTCAGTTGTAATTTTGTTCACGCCAGCCATGATATGTGAGAAGACAAAGAGAAAGCTGCTGCGTTGTGGTGTCACTCGGAGAATGCCCGAGTATCACGTGGCGATGATCGTCGGCACGCGGGAGAATCTCGATCAATTGCTTCCTTTGATCACCGGTTGTGTGTCAGTTTTTTTTGGGTCACTCCGAAACTTGTCCTCATTCAGAGCCATTGGAGGAGCGACTTTCCAATATATAACGCCAACCTTGTCTCAGTAAACACCGTCTGATCATCAACGTCCTCTGTCGAGCAGACGAGCCAAATACAAGCTTTTTCCAATACTCGGTACTAACGCGTTCAACGCCTCTCCTTGTCTAGAATTCGATTGAAGGCTACATATCCTGACCACTTCTATTGTGATACCCTCACCGTCACCAATTGACAATGGATACTATCAAGAACTCAAATCCGACTTCCCGATGAGGCGGCAGAGCTTACAGTGACTCCTCGTTTTCTTGTAATGGCATCCCAGCACCCATCTTCATTACTGGTTCTCAGGTGGACTTGCAACGTGCTCTTACTCGGATTGTATATAAGTCCAAAGAAAGGCTGTCCCAGTATCGTCGACAACCAAGCCCAAGATGCGAACCAACCTCAATTTTGCGAGTCTCTTTGCTTTCCTCCTCGTCTTTACGAGTGCACGAGGTGCTGTCGATTTTCAATATTGTGTACGCTTCTTTTCTCTTTGTTGCTTTACTTAAACTATGACTAATATAGTCCAGCACGACGTTGATTCTGGAAATCACTGCCTCGGAATCTCAGCGTCCTCCAGTCCATCCGCCTGCTTTTCTCTCGATACGAACACTACTGGACCAGTTGACACTGTTAATGGCCTTACCGATGGTGTCCGATATGTTTTGTATACGTGAGGGATCTCTTGCTTGAATCCTTCAGCTAACATACACCGTTTGTGTACATCTTAGAGGTGTGGACTGCACTGGCAACGCGTCTGTGACGCGTGGAAAGGGAGAAATTCGTCTCGATTATCCCTGGTATGTTTGTTTTCTTTCGAGCAATTTTTTTCGCTGAGATATTTTAGGATTCATAACGTTCGTTCGGTCTCTATTCGAGTCCCAATTGTACTACCTTTCAGGCCTATGGGGTGCTATACGTCAGTTGTTCTTGCCAATTTCAGGGCATAGGTTATATTGGACCAACCTTTGACCGCCTTTCAGAGATACCGCTGGAGGGCGTACCCTGGCAGCGCTCAGCAGTGTCTCAAACAGCTTGAGTGTCGAAAGTTGCCAGAGATTCTGTTCCGCCAAGGGCTACATCTACGCCGGCGTCGAATATGGCCGCGAGTGCTGTGAGAAACAGCTCCATAGATGTATCGGCGCGAGAGAAATTGAAACTGATGTGATTTTAGTTTGCGATTACTCCATCCGCCACCCCGGTACCCTTGCTAATTCCACTACATGCAATCTCCCCTGCAATGGTAACAAGGACGAGACGTGCGGTGGGGTCAACCGTGTCAACGTTTACTGGAACGGAAAATATGGCCCTACTAACCCTCGCACCATCGGTGGTGGGGCATTGGCATACCGTGGCTGTTATACGTACGTCTAGGTCTTTTCTTCTTGTTCTTCTGATACGAATACCGACTCAGCGACAACGTCAATAAAACCCGATCTCTCCCCACGTCCTTTGACATTCAAGGTGGCGCCGCTCTTGAAACCTGTGCCAATACTTGCAAAGCAAACAACTTCACCATCGTGGGGCTGGAATACGGACTCGAATGCTGTGAGATTACAACGGAAGTATCACCATTGTTTGTATTGACGTCGACCACTTATTTATAGGGTGTGGGAATCAGATCTCGAGCACATCGACGAGAGTCACCGATGACAATTGCCGAATTGCATGCAAAGCGAACCCGGCGAACTGGTGTGGTGACTACAATCGGCTCAGTGTCTGGAGCACTGAAGTTTTGTGACGCTCTGTCTGAGCACATTGCCGCCAATCATTATCAGTATATCAAATGGCTTTTTATCTATCTTACTTGTTGAATATATGACTTTGATGCAGCCCCTATCGATAGACCAAGTCTTAACGAGATGATGTCGATAAGTAAAACAAACTCCAATATCGCTGTCTGGTGAGAGACCTTTTTTCGTAGATATACTACATATCTTAATTCTAACGAAACATGTGTGTCACCAAGTATATTCAATAATAACCGTTGGCACGCGCAAGTATTTTTTCGAAATGTTTACCGTAATCGACTTTGAACCATCCCTCCCGACAATTTCAGACCGCGTGGAATCGTGTTTTCCAACCATTTTACTTTCCGGAAGAGGGAAGAAGAGAATCAAGTCCTGGAGGAATGGATACTGTCTAGATCGGACGACGGCCATTATATCCTTCTCGTTGGTTCTCCGGTCATATGTGGGTATTGCACCCGTCTCTAACTTGCGCAGGCGTCTAGGCAAATGATTTAAAATTGGCAAAGGAGGAGGCCAGAATCCGAAGGAGAGCTCTTTCACATTAGGACACATGTCCAATGCGCGTATGGTCAAGAATGAAGCATTGTCAATGGAATGGCGATCGAGACGAAGTGTTGTCAGACCGACTCCAAGTTTATTGATTGCCAGCAAATCGGGGATGATGGTCAAGTAAGTTTCCGAGTCAACCATAGAGTGGGCTATGTAGTCAGAATTCAACGGTGAATGTTCATCGATCATCCACATATGGATAGATAACGTACATACTTAATTAATTGGCTAGCAGTCAATGATGATCGATGGTTTCGTACAACATTAATGTCTCGCTCGAAGTCCAGAGTAAGGTTGATAAAAATTAGTATAACAGGCAGGCACCCAAACAAAGTTCAAGCGGAGTACATACATATGCAGAGGAGCTTAGAGAGTTATGATATCTCTCGACCGGGCCGCGTCTCTTTATATACCTGCTCATCAAATATTTGAAGGGAAGTTATTCCTGGTGCCGTTGTGATCCATGAATAAATGCCTTCTACTCGGAGTTACACGGCGTCGAAACGAGTGCTCCCGATTTGGAGATTCTGGGGCGCATCATCACTTGTTAAGCTACTTAGGATAGGATTACCGGCGCGGTCCATGTGTGAACAACCGGGTGCCGTACTACATACAACATAGGTCGCGTACCAGGCATGCTACGGGCGCCACTACCTTCGGACGTTGTGATAGCCTTAACAGTCAGTTACTAGTTTATGTCTTTAGAGCTGTCTATCGGAAATCTCCTGCAATTTGATTTACAAGGCGGGTCGGCAAATTGAAGGCTCCCCAAAGATGACGCTGTAGTACAGACCCTTGGAATGTCAACAACGAATATTGTCAAGAGAATCTATATCAGATGATTACGAGTACTCTAGTTAGTGGCGTGGTCTGTCGAAAGCCCAGACTGGAGTTCTTCCATCCGTAATTGCGGATGAAGTTAGTCTTCAAGCCAAGCTTCAACGTTCAACCCTCGAATCGCTCTGAGCACGTGGAACAGCCCCGTTCTCCTTCCAACTCTTCTGTTTGGCGATCGCTGCCGTATTCATCACTCTGTCCAGCATGGCCTGATCCGGGACTGGGGGGAGGACGCTGCGTGGGAGCTCTCCCCAGCGTTGATAAATGGGTAGGTTATATTTCTTAAGCGAGTTATTCAGGTGTTCCAATTGCTGCGAGGGCTCGATGAGGAGATCGATCGCTATAACATCGATGAATCCTTTACGTGTTATTGCAGGCATCGTAGGGAGACAATATGGGGCAGACGGGCGCGGAAGGAGATGGTGCTCGATTGAAAATAATTCGAAGATCTTCTTCAGAGCTTTGTCACGGTCAGATAGAACCGACATATCAGTATCAGCAGTTTCTGAGGAAGCTTTCGACCCATTTTTCCCTATAGAAATCCATCTTTCAGTCTCCGGGAGCTGGACAGAGGTCATAAGCTTTCTTACAATAATTCTCATCTGGTAGATATCCCATGTCGTCGAGGAACTGTGACAACGTCTCCGGGATGAGTAGTCCAATATTTCGTGGATCGAGATATGTGAAGATTTCGTTGGCAAGAGCCGTGTAGGTCAAAGTTGGTGTCATATCCGGTAGGAAGAAGGGTTCCCACCCAGATTGCGTTAGCAGAATATTCTGTTGAGGGCCGTCCGTTGTCGGTAAAAGTGGAGTGACATCGCGAGTGGACGGAGGCGGGTTATGTTGAATCTGTATGCTTTTGAGATTGACTGACTGCCTCAGCTTGTTATTTCGAGAAGCGTATGAGAGTGTCACTTGCGAGAGAACGGCGCCCTCGGATAGATGTCCACTCTCCTTGTATATTTCAGTCGCATGCCAACCGAGGTGACCGTATGGCATCTTTTCCCCAATAGCACAATTAGTGCAGAGGTTGAAATCGCGACAGACTAAACAGTGAATGCGAGGGTGAGTGGCTTTGATAGAGATTTTACAAGAGTCGCAGGAGAAATGGGTGGATGCAGCAGACGACATTGCAGAGAGCAAGTACAATGGGCACCTTGTGAAGCTCAATTGTCAATTCGCATCGACCTGTACATAGAGGGTTGAAATTATGCGAATTCGGATCATCTGGGTAAAGACGCCTAGATCGTCACAGCAATTGCTCACTCAGGAAGCCCCCTGATGCTAAGACGTCTCCTGAGTCAACTCCAGGCTTGCACGACCTTAGATCCCAGAACCCATGGACCATCTGCTCCATGGCAAATCCTTACAGGGATGGCATCTTTAGTCATTTTCGAAGCCTTTCCGAAGTACAGAACTTGTGGCGGTTGGATTAGGCGTTCTGAATAAGAGCAGATCACTTACCTTATTTGTGCCCTTGAAACTTCTGAAACCTGATGGGCTTATAGGGAATCCCCTATGATAGAAGAAGCGTTCACTCTACACATCTCCGAAAGGATCACGCTGATCAAGTAGAGAGATTCAGGACATACTGCAGGGACAAAAGGTCATAATAGGTATTAGCAAGACGGGATAGGGGACAACCTGATAAGGCGTCTCTTCCCATACTTAACATCATAAGATATTCAGTAGGTATAAGCCATTGTATGAACAAACACTAGTCACTATCATCATCATCCACCTGCGAAATCGATAAAATCAGAATAACGACCGGTACTGGAACGAATAGGTATGGCATACCACCATCTTCCCCCTAGCTTTCGTGGCTGCTGCTCTTGATGAGCGCCCGGCAGTAGGGGCCGGTGTCGCTGCCTTTTTCTTGGCAGGAGCCTTCTTCGTGGGTTGACTAGAGAATATGTGATCAATATATATATATCAGAATCTTGATGTCAATCGGTATCGGTATCGTACCTTAACACAGCAGCACGATTGGTCTTCTTGACAGGTTTGGGTGCCTCTTCTTCTTCGTCTTCGTCAATCTCAATAATATCATCGTCGTCATCGCTCTGTTCGTTCATCAATCGACATCGCAGATCAGATTACAGCTGGAACTGACGACCGCAGCTTTCTTTCCTCGGCCTCTAGCAGGAGCTTTCTTCGCCGGTGCCTTCGCCGGTGCTTTTTTCGGTTTTGCAGGGGCCTTTTTCTTGGGAGGAGGAACATCTGATTCCTCTTCGAAATCAGAACCGCCAACACCTCCTGTATCGATGTCCTCCATCATGGAATCATCGGATTGATCGTCGTCTCTAGCTGGAGCTTTACCCTTCTGTTCTAAAGTCAGAATGTTTCGACATGTTTGAGCAAGGAGGGCTACCTTCGTGGCAGAAGCCTTTGCTTTATTTTCCGCGTAATTCTTTTCATGCTGCTCTTTCGCCTTGACAAGCTATAGAAAAAAAATAAGACAGGTTCATAGAAGTCTGAAAGAGGCTACCATTTCAACGACTTCCTCGTCATTAACCTGCTCGCTTCCTTGCATATTATGCATCAAAGACTTCAAAGACTTGGTCACGTGTCTTCACGAATCCTATAAATCGGCACCATAAAGCGAAAAAAAAGAAACCAAGACTCACGTCTCAATCGCATGTATATCATCCTTCTCCACGAACATCTGTATCGCATCCGACATACCACCCTCACCGAGCAATTGAAGTTCCTGTGCCGAAAGGTACTCTTCAACAAGCGTACCTACGCGGACCTTGGCCAGCTTCTCCGACACACTCAAGTTCGGGTCATCGATGCTGAGCTCGGGCTGGTCAATCGCGACCTTACCACCACGCGCGGCAGGTTTCTTGGATCTGTGGAACACTAACACATCACGAGGATTTGCGATGCGGCCCTGGAAATCCTGTCCAAATCGGATGGGGTTCGAGGTGGCCGTGACACCAGTGGTGTCAACCTGATGTAGATGAAGCTCAATGTGAAAAGAAGATAGGAAGCGACGCTGATACGAACCTTTAGGCGTACAAGGGGAAGCATCTGTGGGAGCTCTTCTTCGCCATCTTCGACTGCCTTCGCATTGCGCTCGTCCCAGAGTTGGTTCGCTTGGTCGATCAAGGCATTGACCTACAGCAAATCACAATTTAATTCGAATGATAACATACGAAAAAGCACGTACCCTCTTTTTCAGGTACTTTGATATCTCTATCTGGTCCGAAAGATCAATACCCTCCTCCTCCGCAACATCACCAAGGACGACACTTTCGATGACGAACGGCCGTACTGTCCGTAATGGAATGGGGGTCATTTGAAACTCCTTTCCTTGTATTTGGAGAAGGGCAACGTGCCTTGTAGGGTCCTCAACTAAAGCAGCTTCTAGGTGAATGGATAGCTCACTTTTGTATCGCTTCTCCGTCTGCCAAGGACGTCGCTACAGACGAACCCGGCTGACTAATATAGTAGTTCTTGCCTGCAACAGGTTCTGGTACAATTCTGCAATCGTGTTCATGCCCCCATACAACGAGGTCGATACTATCGTCGAACATGCCTTCAGGAACCGACTCTTGGGGACCATGTTTCACACTGATGGATATTGGAATATAGTTGATCGCTGTCAGATAGATAACATACCGATTTTGATGTACGAGCAGGATATTGAACCAGTTTTCCTTGTCACGCGGCATGAACATCCTGACACGATTACTCCGTAGCTCGAAGTGCATTCGTTGGTCTTTGACGTTCCCAACACCATACAGACCTAGATAGGTTGTCCCTTTTCGAAGAAGCACTGGGCGAACGGCAATCCCCGTGGTAGGCGCATTAGCATCAGAGAGAGGAAGGTCGATTTTGCCCATGTAGTTGACTAGGCCAGAGACAGAAAGCATATCGAGAGCACAAAGAGCACCTTCCTGCACAGAGTCTTCATTAGCGAAAAAATGACGGGAAATGTAGGCACGTACCGCACCAGCACCTTGAGGGTCATCGTGATTGCCATGAATAGAGAAGACGGGTATGCCGACATTGAAGTTAGGATCTTCGTAATTTATGGCAGGAAAGCTGTAGCCGGTCGGTATGAGTTGATGTTCGAGATAATATATGAAATCAAACAAACGAGAAACCACCGGCCTTTCCTTCGTCCGGATCACTTAAAAGCTCTAGTTGAATAGGTTTATTTCCCATTGTATATTCGCGCAACAGCGCCATGGTCTGGTATAAGCATTCCCTTGAGGGCTTGTTCTCGTGAAACAGGTCGCCTGCGAGAAGCACAAAGTCGACCTCCATCTTTTGTCAGGTATTACAAGATGATATTGATGACAAGCACTCACGTCGTGTTTGACGGCGAGTTGCAGAATTTCCTTGAAAGTATTGATTGAATCTTGACCTCTAATCGGATCCCGCTCATTGTAGCCTATATGATTGTCTGTTGCGAGGAGTATCCTTATCGTGTCGTCGGCAGCTTGAAGTAAACTTGTCAGTTGAAAACACTGTCATAATTGTCATGATGCCTGAAAACGACGAACAAGCATCTTGTATGACTGGCGGAGGCGGAAGAGATTCTCTGCCTTCGTCATCAGACATTGGTTGAAACCCTGTGGAGTGAATTAAAGTGTCGAAAAAAATTGGTTTTGAGAGTTTTCCCTGAATCACTTGAGGATGGCGCGTACTCCGTCACGATCACGCGTTCACATCTGTCAGCTTTCCCATCACGTTTTACATTTTGATTGGACGGTTGAAACTTAAAGTTTGAACGCATCATGAATTCAGCTTCGTACATATATACTTATGACCCTCTCAAGAGTGTGTACGCTCCACGAAGAGTCTCTTTTCTATCTATTCCATCTTCCATTGGTCGAGTTGTCACGATAAACCTGCCAGGCTGGACCACACTTGTGTACTTTTCAGACTCTCTTCACTGGGAACAGTTGTCCGATATAGGCTTCCCAGGGGATCTATGGAATAACTTCCCGCACTATTTGTCAGGAAGCCCATATGACCCGTCCAAAAACTGATATAAAGCAATCAAATTCAGCCTAGCTGGCAGGCTCCAACCGAGTTCGATTTACTCATGATGATGGCTCTCGGTGTTTACCTCTCCCTTGCTGTTGGTATAATCAGCTATATCATTTTCAAGGCTCTCTCTTTGCGAAAACGATTGCCGTTGCCTCCTGGACCCCCATCGCTGCCTATTATCGGGCACGCTCACTTAATTCCTCCCGTAGGCCAAGATTTGTTTTTCTATGAGGTGGGAAAAACTTACGGTAGAGTGTCAACCATCTGATACTTAATTGGACCATTATACGATGACATTTTAGGCGATGTAATCCATTTCAAAGTTCTCAACAAATCGTTCATTATTCTGAACAGCGTCCAAGCTGCCGTGGATTTGATTGATAGACGAGCTACGAAATATAGCGGTCGACCCAGCTTTCCAGTATACAACCTGTACGTTTTGTTGATCTCTGGACTTTTTATATGCTTCAACGGTTTTCTGTAGACTGGGCGTTTCCGGTATCTTTGCTTTGAGGAATGAAGACAACGAGTACCGTCTTCAGCGGAAGATGTTTCAGCAACATTTTAGCAAAGAGAAGTGCAGAGAATATCATGGTATCCAAACTCGCGAGGCTCGACTTCTGGCTCAGAATCTTTTATCGTCGCCTGAGAACTACAAAAGCGCCTTTCTTCAGTACATGCACTTTTCTTCTCTTGATTTTGATTTAACTTTCTGACATCCGAGAACAGATTTTCAGCGTCTATTATAATCGACATCACCTTCGGACATCGACCCATGACATCCACTGACCGGTATATCCAACTCGTCGAGGACTTCAGTGAGCTTCTGAAATCGACCGGGCCTCCAGGAGCCACCTCGATCGATCTCTTTCCCATTCGTGAGCTTCTCTATGAACCATGGTGTCCAGATTGAAACAGTGAGTGCGGTAGTTCGCTATCTCCCATCATGGTTTCCGGGTACATTTCACGCAACCCATGCGCGGAATTCAGTCGCGAGGTTCCAAAGTCTTCTTGAGTACCCACTGGCGAAAGTAACAGAGCAGATGGTATTCGTTGACGTTGAACGTCGTTACAGCATAAAATTGATCACTCAATGAGGTACTCAGGCTAGTGGGACTGCAAGATCATCCTTCATGTCCTTCAATCTCGACAAATTACCTGACGAAAGTAGTGAGAGATTGTATTATCTGGAACAGATCAAGACTGCCGCTGCAGTCACATATGTTGCAGGAGCAGAAACAGTGAGTCGAAACC